>OX104119.1:7833697-8136541 GCA_944474755.1 Limnoperna fortunei | reverse complement strand
AAATACCTTTAATTAAATATGGCAAAAAAACAGTTAAAAAATTTACAAAACAGCCAGAGTGGATGACACAAAATCCGTCAGTGATGGACGCAGATTGTTGAATGTGGAGTTACCTGATAACAACGAATTAATGGACAATCACAGAATGTTTTGTTGTTTGAATTGTTTAACGCCACTCTAAGCAATTTTTCAGCTATATCATGGCATCCAGTTTTTATTGTGGGAAGGAAGCTGGAGTACCCAGAGAAAACACCTGACCTTCGGTAGGAATACTGGCAATCCTTGTCAATTAAGATTGAAGTTGAGCGTACCCTGCCAGCAATGAGACTCGAACACACAATCTCAGTGTTGACAGACACCATGACCAATAGTAGACTACCTTAACTACTCGGCCACTGAGGCCACTCACAGACTAAAAGTGTTGTATTGCAAAACATTATATTATTGTGTTTAAAAAAGTCTTTATCTTCCATAGAATGTGCTTAAGAAGAGTACTATATTCATGATATTATTATTGTTGTAACATGAATCCTTAGTTCTTTTCTACGAATAAACAAGAGACGACGAGTAGGTATGCTCCTAAATTAAAACACTTGTATAATATTGCATAAAAAGGTCACGTGTGCCGGTTAAACTTAAGGGAAAACAGCCATGCAATAACCAACTACAATTAGATCCGATAATGCACAGTAAAACTCCGCCTTATTTAAGTCAAATGTTATTGATTTTCACTGCAAAAGAATAGCACTGGCTTCCAATATTAGCTTTTCATTTGATAAGTCGAATATTGGTCGACACCATAATAGACACCGTCCTCTTTATTTAAAACCAATTATTAATGTGCTGGGATCTAGGGGCTTATTCATGTTACAAGTAATTTATAGCACCGCCTTCCTCGTTAGAAAAATACACCTTCTCACGCTAAAGCGTTCGAATGTGTATCTGTCTAACCCAGAAGACTGTGCTATAAATACATGTATAACTTATATAATTTTCAACTTGTTTGTTAAAATGTCGAGACAGTAAAATTGTGTCAAATAAGTGTGTTTTGATGTAAATCTTTGTTTTAAACATAAAGAGTAAATATAAAATTTGTCCTTTATGTCTCAAGATTAACAATATGATTTTCATTGCAATAGGACTTTAAGTTATTTATATATATAATGTTCACACCACATTAAACACTTGTCATAACTTTCGAACACCCTATAACAGTGCCTCTTAATTCCAGTTGTCATGTGACATCTTTCTATGTAATGGTGATGTCACATGAATTGACAGGGGTTGCCAGTGTTCCAGTTTTACTGTCCTGAAATTTTTTAAATGATTTAAAGGTCCGGGGTTATAAAGAGATAATACTGCTTTCTCTCACAATAAAAACTTGAATCTATGATATAGCTGAAAAATTGCTGATAGTGGAATCAAACCCCATTGATACAACCAACCAACTGAAATCTATATTAGCTGTTGATGTCAGAGAAAAGAATCAAATGTCATACATATAGCTAGAACTCAGGGCAGACAAAGCTGTGGTTAATCAAATGTCATACATATAGCTAGGACTCGGGGCAGACAAAGCTGTGGTTAAACAAATGTCATACATATAGCTAGAACTCAGGGCAGACAAAGCTGTGGTTAAACAAATGTCATACATATAGCTAGAACTTGGGGCAGAAAAAGCTGTGGTTAATCAAATGTCATATATATAGCTAGGACTCGGGGCAGACAAAGCTGTGGTTAAACAAATGTCATACATATAGCTAGAACTCGGGGCAGACAAAGCTGTGGTTAAACAAATGTCATATATATAGCTAGAACTCTGGGCAGACAAAGCTGTGGTTAATCAAATGTCATATATATAGCTAGGACTCGGGGCAGACAAAGCTGTGGTTAAACAAATGTCATACATATAGCTAGAACTTGGGGCAGACAAAGCTGTGGTTAAACAAATGTCATACATATAGCTAGAACTCAGGGCAGACAAAGCTGTGGTTAAACAAATGTCATACATATAGCTAGGATTCGGGGCAGACAAAGCTGTGGTTAATCAAATGTCATACATATAGCTAGAACTCTGGGCAGACAAAGCTGTGGTTAAACAAACATCATACATATAGCTAGAACTCAGGGCAGACAAAGCTGTGGTTAAACAAACATCATACTAATAGCTAGGACTAGGGGCAGACAAAGCTGTGGTTAAACAAATGTCATACATATAGCTAGGACTCAGGGCAGACAATGCTGTGGTTAAACAAATGTCATACATATAGCTAGGACTCCGGGCAGACAAAGCTGTGGTTAAACTAATGTCATACATATAGCTAGGACTCGGGGCAGACAAAGCTGTGGTTTATCAAATGTCATACATATAGCTAGAACTCAGGGCAGACAAAGCTGTGGTTAAACAAATGTCATACATATAGCTAGGACTCGGGGGCAGACAAAGCTGTGGTTAATCAAATGTCAGACATATATAGCTAGAACTCAGGGCAGACAAAGCTGTGGTTAATCAAATGTCATACATATAGCTAGAACTCAGGGCAGACAAAGCTGTGGTTAAACAAATGTCATACATAAAGCTAGGACTCGGGGCAGACAAAGCTGTGGTTAAACAAAAGAGGGGACAACAACAAAACACAGCGACACAACACAAAAACCAAACCTTCAGCAATACGACCCCAATAAAAACAGGGTAGGCAACTCCATTAAACATTCCAGTAATAACATTTAGAATGGATAATGTACATGTACAAATGATAATATTTAAAACAAACATCTTGAATCTTAGCTGCTTTACAATTTGATTTATTCTTGGGTTTGTTTCCAGACTAAATAATGCATATTTTGACCCTATAACTCATAACTCTTTTAAACATTAAACATTCCAGTAATAACATTTAGAATGGATTATGTACATGTACAAATGATAATATTTAAAACAAACACCTTGAATCTCAGCCACCATCACGTCAGAAGAAAGTTCTGCTTTATTGATTTATTCATGGATTTGTTTCCAGACCAAATCATGCATATTTTGGCCCTATAACTCATAAACAGTTTATTGGTTTTTGTTCACAACATGTAGACATGAAAGAGATTTACCAACAAGATTGATCCTATGGAATAACCTCTCAATAAAAGAATTATATGATATTAATCAAGATGTCAGGCTTATATCTGTTTTAATATGTATTTACTTATTTGTTTTTATTTTAAAAACTAATTAAAGCAATTCCATATTTTCAGAATACAGAGTTACTTCCAAATTGTTGTCTTTAAAACAAGTATCTGGTATTAAACAGATAGGGAAAAATTATGGTTTATATTTTATTCCAAATACTTTATCATGTTTATGTGGCCTGATTGTTCCAGTGCAAGTAAAATACAATTCAGAATTAGTTTTTACATCATAATAAAGTTTTTTTTCATTCTCTGCTATATGTTAAAAAAAAAATGCAGGAAAACAACTGTTTACCCACAGTAGGTAAAATATTGCATCTGCTCTAAAGAACATATAGCTATGCATATGGGAGATAAATCTTGCTTACCACAAGTAGCCAGGGCATTGACATAAACTGGGCACAGCAGCAGTTTATAATGAAAACATAAAGCTTGGATTAATTATTTTAGATAGTATAGAAGTCGTGCTGTCCTGTCAACACAGTGTACTTGTTAAGTCTTATCCACTACTGTTTATCATCTAACCTTGAACTCTAAGTTCTGTACGTCTAACACAGCATTTTATATGGACGGAGTATTCTCCTTTATCATCACATTGTGCATTGTTAATAACAAGTCGGTGAAGTTGACCATATCTCTCCACTTTAAATTTGTCTGATGCGCTCAACTTAGTGCCATCTTTGAACCACATGGCTCTCTGATTGTCATCAAGAACTTCACATTCAAACTGAACAGTTTCACCCTCCATACATGTCATAGAAACCAATGGTTTAGTGAAGTATTCTGTAATGGAAATATAAGCATTTTTTTACATCTTATAAGTAAAATGTGTCAACAAAAATAGTATTTTTTCTTAAAATGGCATTAACAGAAAAAAATTACATTCATAATTAATATATATGTTTGTTTTAAAGTGTACAAATAGACTTATGAAAGCTTGGAGGTTATGTTTGTTTGTTTGAATGTTTTAACACGACTTGGATTCAGCAATTTTTCAGCTATATCCTGGCATCCAGTTTGATTGAGGGAGGAAGCCAGAGTACCTGGAGAAAATCCTTGACCTTTAGTAGGAAAAGTGGTGGAAGAGGTTTAATAATGTAGGAACCGACCAAATCTAACAACTTTAATGCAGCCAATAAACCATATAACTGAGGGACAAGTTCACAACTACCATACTGTCATATACTCAATAATACTACATGTATTCATCAGCAACCCGACCTGACCTCAGTCAAAGTCTTCAAAAGCTTTGATCATACAACATAGCAAAATACTTAAGTGTAAACCAGCTTACAACTGTCGACCTTGTTCAATACAAAACGGCACCATAACAAGTTGTGGTAAAATGTTGACAACCACTAATCCATAAAATTAATTAAGAAATAGATTATTGCGAGCGGGCTCTATATTTGTCAATATTTTATACCGAGCGATAGCGAGGTATAAAATGAGGACAAATATAAGGTCTGACCATGTTCTAATTCGCATAGAGCCCAATTGCAATAATCAATTTCGATTCTAATATGTCTAACAATTGTTTAACATATATCCCAAAACACTATGTTAAAGGAAATAAAATTTACATAAACATATATTCTCGTCATTTTATTGAATATACGTACCTTTTAAACACAAATATTGAGAAATCTTAACGAAATTGCATTGTTCCAGTTTGAAATTTTCTGTTCAGGGTTATATGACATGGGCGTTCTAATTGTGACGTCATATTAATTCGAATGTTGAATTGTTAAAAAATAATGTATTGGAGTAGTTCAAATCATAAATCTCAGAATTCAGACTAAAAATAACTGCATTATTAACAATAACGATAATTATGGATAACACATAACAAACTGCATTTTTAAGTCAAGATTTTACATTTACACAAAACACACAGCTTACGCATGTGCGAACTAAACTTATTGGAATTTTGACACGGCTTTGTTTACATAGCTAAAGCAGGACGTCATATTGGAATTAGAATCAAACCTAGGAAAATGTATTTTTCATTAAATATAAACATGTACATGCATGTCAGACCATGAATTCAATTGCCACTTATACTTTGATTAAAATTAAATCAACTTTCAATCTGGTAATAAGGCCATACAGTATACTGTCTGTTTAAGGTTACATGATAGGAAAACAATAGGGAAGGTAGGAAGACATGTTCATTTTATTTTATTTTTTTATTTTGTGTACAATAAGATGAATATCTTTTGTCATTAGTACACAAGTTGAAAGAATCATAAATGAAGTAGATCTGGAGTTAGGAAATGGCATCATTGTCAATCATGTATTTTTGTTAAATATTTGAAAACATTAAAATTAAATTTCTGGAAGAGATTGCCGAATCATTTTCATTACGTTTAAATATTTTAACAATCACTGTCACCGAATATATATCCGCTAAGGAAATAGTCAATATTTACTCTGAATTGGTATTTTTTTAATACACTGTATGTACAAAGTAATAGTCAGATGGGAACCAGTTTTCATTGATTATTCCCCTTCATTAAAAAAAATATACGCGAAGACAAAAACTGTGCACCAAATTTAAAATACTTTTAGTTGAAGCAGAGAAATCTGTTACACAATTTTGCACTGGATGGACAGATGGAGGGACAGATAGATGGACAAGGTGATTCCAATATCAGTGAATATAGCCCCCTCTCTTACGAGTGGGAGTATAAAAAGATTTCACTCACTGTGAATTTGTTTGTTCACCTATGATTGATTGAAAATCAAATTAAAAATATTGAAACTTTTATTTTGCTTACTCATCCCATTTAAAAATTACAAAAAAAAAAACAAGGAAAAAAGAATTTCTGTGAAATCAGTAACCCACATACCCACATGAAATTATGCATGCAGCCAGGTCTTGATCAAACCAAAATAAAATGAGGAATATTGATGTGGACCTTTAGGCTTAGAGAAAATTTGAAAAATCTCACTCGATCGAGTTTTTTGTCTAACAGGAACCATGTCAACTAGATAGGAAACAATTAATGAAGATTGTTTGAGGGAGACCGTCTATACATCATTCCTGCCATGTGGAAATGAAAACAAGTTGATGACACATACCTGGGCACCAACTCACATTGTCTCTCATGGTAGGTGATCTAAAAATGTCTGTAGCAGTAACAACAAACCTTTGACTTGGATTGAAGATGACCTGGTTCGGTTGTTGACTGTGACAGAATAGTTCCCAACATCTTGCAGATCAAGTTGTACGATACACAACATGTGACTTTTACCCATATCTTTTATTGTGTATCTGGCAGACGGTTCAATAACAACACCATCCTTTGTCCATTGAGCAGGGATATTGGCCTCACAAACAGCACATGATAATTCCACATCGTCTCCTTCTATGCAATCAAATGTTTGTGCCATATTCTTTGTAAAGTATTCTGAAAAATGAATTTAAATGTGGTTAGCATAAAGTTTAGAATGAATAACAATAACTGGCATTTGTTTTTAGTAAACTGATTCATAAAGCTTATTTTTCACTATTTGTCGTATGCTTCATTAAGCTCTGTAAAGTCCATTTATAGTGCCATCCTTCATCTGCAAATTAGTTTTAGCTGTATACTTCCTAACAGTCTACATGTTTATTTATTTCTCCAATCCAATGATTGTTTGCTCTGTGCCTCACCATGACCTCTTTCTTGTCTTAATTTACTTAATTTAATCCAATGCCCCAAAAATAGTGTTAATTTTACTTGACACCAGTATTCCATGGCTTTTCCCCTTTAATTCTAATTGCACATTGTGATTGGCCAAAACAAATTTCAAAATATAATAACCAGTGTGTCATACGTCAGGACCAGAATCAGCCTTTATTCACGAATTCAATCTAATTAAAATTAAATCTTTCACTTGCTCCCCCATTTTTGTTATTGTCTCTGTGAAGATCTAACAACATCACATTACAGACTGAACTTTTGAGATAAATATTATCCAATGAAAGATTTGGAAATCCCCAAAAAATCAACTAATCACAAGTAGGCTTTTATCTTAACTTGGGTTTACTGATAAAAATGGTAAATACCACTAGATGCTCAATAATAACAGAGAATTCCCTAACACCAAAGACTGGTGAAAACAATTTTTGATTGGTCAATACAGAAGTTCATCATGACATGAGTAAGTGAAAGATTTAATTTTAACTAGATTGGAATTCAGTCTTTGTAATAAAGGTGTTGGTGTTTTGATTTTTTGAAATTCAGCTTCTGAATTTTGAAAAAAAATTTGAATATAGTAGAGATTAACATTATTCTTAAACTTAACTTGAGTAGCTAGAATGATTGATTGAAAACACTAATTAAAACACTGACTTTCTGACATTGACATTCTGATAAAAATCTTTAAATTATTAAAATAATGCAGTGACTCAGAAAATAATCTGTAATCTGTAATACAAATACTTAGTAATTAAAATTTTCATACATGTATTGCTTTATTGAAAAATTTGGTCTGTCACAATTGTGTTCAGTCAGACATGTGGACCTGTGTTGCCTGATCAAATGTCGAAGTAATGTGAAGACAGCTATGTGTAAAGATAATGTTTTCTCCCAAAGATTAACATTTATTTTAATGAAATCCCCCTTTAGGCTATTTCTTGTTACTTTGACATTATTGAGTTAGCTGCTTTACACACACACGAGTAATTACATTATAAGGTCTGTTACGGCACATATTGTCGGCCTGCACATATTGTCGCTGGAGATAATATGTGCACATATTTGTTAGCATAAATTGTCGCTGGTTGCATAAATTGTCGTCGGGGACAATTTGTGCCGCAAGTTGGGGTCACCTATTTATCGTTGTTCGGCAACAATATATGCCTTTGAAAAATATTTAACTGCACAAATTGTCGCCAGGACATAATTTTCTGTGGCTTTAATAACGTTGTCTGTATAGTAAAATAAGAGAGAAGTCATCGGTTTTTTCATGAAATTTCTACTAAATTTCAATTTTGGTTCTGTCAAACAGTGGAGATGAAGACTTATACCTCTAACAGTGGAGATGGAGACTTATACCTCTCACTTTAATTTCGGAGTAATTACATTTCATTCATCATAATGAATAAAACTTGTCTAAAATATTTGTCAACAAAAATCGCAAAAGGGATTTTGAATCTTTTTTTTTAAATAATCCAAATTCGGGTTATGCAACAAGCGAGTGTCTCGGGCAATGCCGTAGCAAGCGGTATTCCCGGTACTGTTGAACCGTACCTCTTTAAATTGCTGGACCAGTTTTTTTTTTTTAAATTGAAATAAAAAATGCCTGTTTTCAACTGAGTCAGGAATAAAAATTGCTGTTTTTGGTCATTTTCAATTTAAGTGCCAGGAAACTCCCAGAATGCAGGACTTCGCACCATTTTGTGTTATAACGACTTTATCGTAACAGTCCAATAAGGAGTCGCTCAATAGGTTCAGTCAAAAAAACTATGTTGCGTCTTTAAGAGTAAAGTATTTTTGTGATTTGACTTAGAGTCTTTCTTTTTACGCTGCGAGTTGTAATAATACCAAGGTTCAATGTCAAAGATCAGGGTTGACCTTTATTTCAGTCAGTGCACTATTGGGTCCCATGGCCGATGATGGTGCTCCCATGCTTGTATGCCTTACGGTTTTCAAGAACAAGTGTTTGACGGAAAGTTTTTTACGTAAAGGGCCAACTGTGCTATTATGGCAGTGCTAATAGTTGTAAAACTTGTATCAAAAAAGAATCCGAGATATTTAATGGACAAAAAGTCATGGAGAGACAAAATCATGGCTAGACAAAAGAGGGGACAACAATACTAACACAACACAAAAATCAAAAACTAGTGACAAGAACCCCACTTAAAACCGTGTGCAAGCCCAGGTGCTCCGGAAGGGTAAGCAACTCTTACTACAGGCGTGTCACTCGTCGTATCAGTCAGGTTAAAATTCCGTAATTTGTCATATACGGGTGTAGTCATATTACAGAAAGAAAGAGGGAATGTGGTTAAGACAAACTTCACAAATCAGTTGTCATATGTGACATATATCCGGAACCGGCAACCAAGTCATGATGGCGACTGTAAATATTTCTAAGTTTGTACAACCATGAACCCTGGTTAAGTAGTTTTGTGTCAGCAGACACCCTCTATCAATGGAATCTCTATAGGAAATACAAACTCTCAAGTACCTGATCAACTGAGAGATGTATACTATGTATGCAGGTGCTGGTGAAGTGTTAAAATACAAAAAAAATTAAAATTAAAATCGTCCCTTTTGTCGTTAATGTTTGTTTTCAACCAGTCTTTATTGTCAACTTCTGGATGTAATTCAAGTTACAAGGCAGACCTAGTTGTCTCTCTTGGGTCTTTAACATGACAAAATGTTATAAATCAGAATGTCATGTCTGTAAGAAAAAGTATTTGGCTTACAGAAATCAATAGGCAATAGAGACATTTCGAGATGGCCGCCATTATTGATTTCAAATTTGTATAATATAATCATTTTCATAATCATTCGAGACATCTTTATGTACAAAAATGTAACAGGAAACCATGTTTTGAGCATTTTTCCATTTTTGCAGATTTGAAATAACCACCATAAAACGTCAACATGTGGGTCATAAGGTGCGGCATATCCTATTCCACTTATAAACCAATTTTTATTCAAATGCATTAGATTCCAGATTTTTAAGAATCCATTTTTGATTTTCAAATTGGCAGCCATAATCGAATTCAAGTTTTTATGACAAACATACATTGGTAACATTTTAATCAAGTAGGAAACCAAATTTGATGAACCTTACTCTTATTATATCAACTTCCCCAACCTCGTACTTTTCATTTTTAATTGGTGCAGCAAGTTCTCACTTAAGAAAACTGAGAAAAATGTTATAACTGTGCGTACAATGTGTGCTTTAAATGTTGTATATATTGTCGAAGATGAGGTAAAAATACGGCGACAATTTGTGCTGTTAAAACCTGCATATATTGTCGCCGGCGACAATATATGCAGACGACAATTTATGCTGTATTATAGATTGCACACATTGTCGCCGGCGACAATTTGTGCAGGGCGACAATATGTGCCGTAACAAGGTCTATAAGTGATGATCTAATTACAGAACGTATTTGTTTCATCTTAGTAGCACATACTATTGGAAACATTTTAAAACAATAAAGAATAATTTTAGGAGAATACTGACTTTTGATTGGCTGGAAAATATTTGCTATCTGATGATGAAAAAAACATTTATTTATAAATCTTAACTACAAACAATATTTTCTTCATCGAGGGATAAGAACATTTCTGTTGTGCACATTTAATATAATTCGCGTAGACAGACAAGATTTGATGACAAAGTGAGCTATAAATATTGATTGCAGATATCAAAATCAGGAATTCAGATATCAAGTATATAGTTACCAAAACAAATCTGCTTCATAAACAAATCAGTAACATTCATTGCTCATGTGCATGCATATTCACCCAATCAAGACAATCAGCTTCATAAACAAATCAGTAACATTCATTGCTCATGTGCATGCATATTCACCCAATCAAAACAATCAGCTTCATAAACAAATCAGTAACATTCATTGCTCATGTGCATGCATATTCACCCAATCAAAACAATCAGCTTCATAAACAAATCAGTAACATTCATTGCTCATGTGCATGCATATTCACCCAATCAAAACAATCAGCTTCATAAACAAATCAGTAACATTCATTGCTCATGTGCATGCATATTCACCCAATCAAAACAAATCAGCTTCATAAACAAATCAGTAACATTCATTGCTCATGTGCATGCATATTCACCCAATCAAAACAAATCTGCTTCATAAACAAATCAGTAACATTCATTGCTCATGTGCATGCATATTTACCCAATCAAAACAATCAGCTTCATAAACAAATCAGTAACATTCATTGCTCATGTGCATGCATATTTACCCAATCAAAACAATCTGCTTCATAAACAAATCAGTAACATTCATTGCTCATGTGCATGCATATTTACCCAATCAAAACAATCAGCTTCATAAACAAATCAGTAACATTCATTGCTCATGTGCATGCATATTTACCCAATCAAAACAATCTGCTTCATAAACAAATCAGTAACATTCATTGCTAATGTGCATGCATATTCATCCAATCAAGACAATCTGCTTCATAAACAAATCAGTAACATTCATTGCTCATGTGCATGCATATTCACCCAATCAAGACAATCTGCTTCATAAACAAATCAGTAACATTCATTGCTCATGTGCATGCATATTCACCCAATCAAAACAAATCTGCTTCATAAACAAATCAGTAACATTCATTGCTCATGTGCATGCATATTCACCCAATCAAGACAATCGCTTACATGACCTCATTATATCAATATTCCCAAATTACCAAACCTTTTGACAAAGTTTCATACATTGTGGTTTTATTTTTACCACTTTTCAAGGTTTTTGTGAATGAGGACAAACCATGAAATTAGGAATTTTACAATAATAACATCCAGACAATCTGTATGACAGTAAACTGGACTGAGAAACTGCTATGGGTTATTTACAAGGATAATAATGACCGATTTTCAAAGGACATTGTTTATCAATCCTTTTGACTGTGATTGAGACAATGCTAAATTATGAACAACTTTAATGTGACACTTAAGATGAAATGACATTTATATGGAAACACGTTGTTAGTTTTAAATGTGTATTCACATCAGTTTCCTGTTGTGCATTTTCATTGTAAAGTGTTGATCTAAATCCTTATCTTAACTGAAATAATGATCAACAAAGCAATCTGTCAACAACTGTTATATTTATGTTAATTAATTTTGCTAATTATGTATAAGGTAACAAAACAACATCTGTTTATTTCATGTATTTTAAAAAAAGGTAATTAGAAAGTTAAGAGAATAACACTGTATGTCAATACCAGAATTTATTGGCCTTTCAGTCATGATTTGTTTTTAATTTTACCAAATAAGGAACCACAAATTAAGAATCCCATAAAATGTTTTTCCTCCAACCACGTAAACTGAATTCCACAAAAAATGAATCCACAGTTTATAATTAGTGGCAGCCAAATTTCTACACCTTTACAGTTTTAATAGAAGTTTCAGGACAATGATGGCAAATGCAAAATTATGGCATTTTAATAAATATTTACTATTTACCCTCGATATCAATCTTAGCTGTTCTTTCCGAGTCCATAATTTTTGCATAATAAATTCCTCGATCAGTTAGGTCAGCATTGGTTACAATCAAGCTGTGCTTCAAACATGAAGACTTAATAATAAATTTGTTTGACTGTTCTATTTTGATGTCATCTTTAAACCATTCTACATTAACACCCTTCTCTTTGGTCCACAGTTCCAGTTTGGCATCACAGCCTTCAACTACTCTGATATCCTCTAGATCTTTGCTCAGGTATTCTGCAAAACAATAAACATATGATTTACTCTGAATTGCTTATACATGTAACAAGAGAGGAAAACATATATTGTATGAAATGTTGAAGAAAACACCAAAACATTTCTAAATCTGTCTTAATGGTATTTTTTACCTAATTTTCAAAACACAAAAAATTATTATTTTGAATACCAGATTGTCATACTATTCATTAGCAACCAATATATACCAAATATTGTCAAGCTACCATGAATGGTTACAGAGAAACTGACCTAATTAAATACAAAAACACTGATCACTGGACATTGAAAGTGAGGTCAAGTTCGGGTCACAACAGCAATACTGTCATGTACTATTCATCAGCAACCTATATACCAAATTCTGTCATCCTACCATGTATGGTTACAGAGGAACCGTCCTTATCCAAAATCTTTTAAATTGTCACTGGACTTTGATATTGAGGTCAAGTTCAGGTGACAGGTGACTGACATACTCATTATGTCTCCCCAATGAAGTTTTGTTTTTGTCCAGTTTCTTATTATTCTTCTGTCTTTCTTTTTTCTTTCCGTTCTATCCTGTCCACACATTTTCTCGAAGATAGATTGTCCAATAAAAATGAAACTTTAGGAACATGTTAAGCCTGACATGAAGTCTTGCAATCCATTTTTGGAATTTTCAAAGTGGCTGCAATTTCGTAACAGCTGCCGTTTCCATGGCAATGGGGTCATTATATAAGACATTGCATTATCCTGGTAAAAATTTGTATTTGAGGGTTATCAACATGCTGAACATTACAGTGGCAATGGGGTTAGTTTGGGTGACATTCTCTGTTGGCATCCCAACACAATCAGCACTAGTTATAAGTTACCACTGCTTTAACATTGGGGTAACTTTGGCTTAAGCTTACAAAGATAGACCAGAGGCTCTTAAGAGCCTGTATCGCTCACCTGATTTTATAGGAAATGAAGATGGCATTTCCCTGATGTTAAAGTAAGTCCTGTAATTTTCAATAAACTTTAATTAGGACCATCCAAACAATATTACTAGAAAGCTTTGTTTCATTGGTTAACCGGTTGTATAGAGAAGATTTTTTTTATTTGCCCATAGGGTCCTATGTTAAACTAAGTCCTGCGGCGGTGGCGGCCATTTTGAATTTCCAATTGCCATAAAAAACTTAAACTTTATAAAGGACCATCCAAACAATATTGCTAGTAAGTTTTTGTTTCCATTGATTAACCGGTTTCAGAGAAGAAGCCTTTAAAAACTTTTTCCCATAGGGTCCTATGTTAAACTAAGTCCTGCGGTAGCGGCCATTTTGAATTTCCAATTGCCAAAAAAAACAAACTTTAAAGAGGACCATCCAAACAATATTGCTAGTAAGTTTTTGTTTCCATTGAATAACCAGTTTCAGAGAAGAAGCCTTTAAAAACTTTTTCCCATAGGGTCCTATGTTAAACTAAGTCCTGCGGTAGCAGCCATTTTGAATTTCCAATTGCCATAAAAAACATAAACTTTATAGAGGACCATCCAAACAATATTGCTAGTAAGTTTTGTTTTGATTGGTTAAACGGTTTCAGAGAAGAAGCCCTTTTAAACTTTTTTCTCATAGGGTTGAATGTTAAACCAAGTCCTGCGGTGGCGGCCATTTTGAATTTCGGATTGGGATAAAAAACATTAACTTTATAGAGGACCATCCAAACAATATTGCTAGTAAGTTTTGTTTCTATTGGTTGACCGGTTTCAGAAAAGAAGCCTTTCAAACTTTTCCCATAGGGTCCTATGTTAAATTAAGTCCTGCGGTGGCAGCCATTTTGAATTTCCAATTGCCATAAAAAACACAAACTTTATAGAGGACCATCCAAACAATATTGCTAGTAAGTTTTTGTTTCCATTGATTAACCGGTTTCAGAGAAGAAGTCTTTTAAAACTTTTTCCCATAGGGTTCTATGTTAAACTAAGTCCTGCGGTGGCGGCCATTTTGAATTTCCAATTCCCATCAAAAACACAAACTATATAGAGGACCATCCAAACAATATTGCTAGTAAGTTTTGTTTTGATTGATTAAACGGTTTCAGAGAAGAAGCCCTTTTAAACTTTTTTCCCATAGGGTCCTATGTTAAACTAAGTCTTGAGGTGGCGGCCATATTGGTTTACCAATCAAAATAAAAAACACAAACTTTGTAAAGGTCCATCCAATGAACATTATGGCCAAGTTTGGTTTCAATTGGCCAAGTGGTTTCAGAGAAGAAGATTAAAATGTAAAAAGTTTACAGACGCCGCCTACGACGACGACGACGCCGACAGACGCAAAGTGATAACAATAGCTCACATGACCCTTCGGGTCAGGTGAGCTAAAAAGTAAAATGTGTTAATGCCACTGCCAGAAAGCTATATATATGTCTTGCCATCAGGAACATTGGTCACAGACGAGATTCAACCATTGACTGAAACATGAAGTACGTGTACACTGTGGCCAAAATGAATTCTGGAAAAAATATGAGCAATCGTGAGGCGGCAATCAATTTTTTTAGTGATAATTGTCAGTGAACGTTCCATGACCAAAATGACTGCACAATCATCTATTAATGGACCTCGCTGTATTGCCACGATAAACACAGCATTTGTACAAGGCATATGTTGTAACTGCAGACATTTGTAATGAAAGTATTTCTTGCAGGAAGGCAGTAACATTTTTTAAATGTTGTTACTAAGATGTCTCAATTTCATGTTCATTTTATATAATTGTTCATTTGACAGATTCTTCTTGTTGTTTATATTCTATAATGATCGGACATGCACGGAGTGAGAATTCATGTGTCAACTATCTGTCTCTTTGAAGATCTGATGAAATTAGATTTATGGACAGGTAGGTGTGGCAAAAATAACACACCTATTACCAAAAAATCAATAGGTGAGGCGGGAATCCCCCAATGAATTGAATGGGAGGAGCATATATGACACGTGTCTATGGCTGATGAGATCCAAATTCGAGGTTGGAACTAATTGAACCAAAGTCCTTTAAAAAAGAAAAAAAGTTAATATGTGTTTTCAATATTATTCCACTAAATCTTTGTCGGCGTAGTATTTTAATTACACTGTAAATAAATTTTACAAAGTCCATGTGTTGGTTACCTCCATCAATTTACACGAGTCACCTGAACAGGAAGCCAGCGGGACATTTTTATTATAAATATGAAATTTACCGTAATTCATAACTTTTAACTCTTACACACATTTATATATGCGTATTTTACATGTTGTTGACCCCACAATAAGTTCACAGGTGTCCATTAGGACTGTCCCTGCACTACAATCGGTTAGTTCCATTAATAAAACCTCTCATTTCATGTTAATTTTCAACATTTTTTATCGGATATTGATATTTTACGTTTTTAGTGAAATTCGAGGTTTCATCTTTAAACGCATTTTCCCGTGCACTCATTTCGCAAGAAAATCGTGTGGAATGTTTAATTTAAGTTTGATATGAAAAGAGTTTGTACAACCATGCAAACTGCACTAAACTTAAAACAAAATATCCAAATTTAAAAAAAAAAAAATCTAAATTTTCTACAATTGTCTTACCTTAGTATATCATGGATTTTTCAAGTCTTGTTTGAAGCTTTATTTGAGGTATCCCTTAACTCCCATTGCATTCAATGGCTGACACAAATTAAATCTATCTTATGGCTCCGTTTTTGACGAAACAAATTTTCCATGTGTTTCAATTGCGACAAATTGTATTCGTTCCGCCATTAAATATAACTTGATTCTATAACGTTGATTAACCGTTAAATTCAAAATGTCAGCTCGCAGAAAAATTTCGTCTTGATATTTCAAACATGGATTACTTAATTGAACATAGTTTAATTCATTGAAAACAGGTGTAGTCATTGTGTTCATGTTGTTTTCACGATATTTCACATGTTAAAATATGCAGGACTTTTTTCAAAAATTTTGCTCAGAGAAAAATCAACTGACAGATAAAACCTCACATTTCAAATAATAATAAAAAATGTAAAAGTCAGATGAAAATGATAAATATAAACATGAAATGGGAGGTTTTATGTTATAGAACTATACAATCGGTGCCCATCATGGACTTACAAACTTGGTGTATTCAGTTTTGGCTGTAGTGTATCAAGCTTGACAGTTAAATTTAAGTTACATGTAATTACATACCTGGTAATGATTTCTCTGCTAAAAGTCTTTTTATTGTCTGAAAATATAACTTGTTTTCTTTAACAATGAATACAATAATGGGTTATTAAAGACAAAATCAAGGGTTAAAATTTCAGAATCAGTCACTGTGGTTAAATTATTTTGTCAGCAAATTCATAAATTAGTGAAGATAAGGAAATAATGTTAAATTGTAAATTGTATCTATGTAACAATATTGTCATAATAACTAATATGTCAGACAGGACTGATCAGTGGACTGGCATTCAAACAGAAATAATATAATTACAATCCAGTCATCCATAATTGTCAACATTTTTCACAAGTTTGCAAAGAGCACTCTGAAAGGGGCAGTAAAACATCATTCAAACAAACAAAAAAAAACAAATCCTCAATTGCAAACCAGTTTTCGGATGGATACATGTATGCAATGTGTATGTGTCTTTCGAAACATTTGGACGACTTTGAAAATGTTTCAAAGGTAGTCTCAATCTTCTAGACACTTTACATTTGTGCGTCTAGATTCATCTCTATATTGAACTATAGTCTGGGGTCCTGACTAAACATTCTCAATACTGTAAGGGGACTTCCGGTTCGAGTATACATTTATATATTTGAAATTGAAGCTTGCGCAAAATGAAAAATATTACCAGGGGACCAGGTTATATTGAACTAGTTATCATTACACCCGCAAATGGGCGAAAGTTTTTAATTGGATGATATTTTTGTTGTCTAAAAAATTACTTTTGATCATATCAAGAAGTGTATAAAAAATTGTACCAAAGTTTACATTTGAATATTTTTATAAAATATTACTTTATCAATTAATTATTATTGTTATGCACAATCAAAGATAATCTTACTGTGACGTCATTTTATGAGTATAGATATGTTTTCATGGTTTCCCTGGTCAAAAATAGGTCCCTAAGAATAAAATGATTGTTTTGTCTCCACCTATTGGTAGGGAAATTATAACAAGGTGATCCCAGACACAAAAATATATGTATATTACATTATTTCTGGGTGATCAAGACTATTCAAAAGTGGAAAACCATTCAGGATTGAAGTTTTTTCCTGTATTATTGGAAGTTTGAAAAAACGTATGGAAACAATGTTGAAATTGAAATCCCCTCCCAGTCTTCGCGAAAGTTTGAAATTAAGCACCTGACATTTGGTCAGGCAAGACTAGTCAAGCTGTCTGACCGAATAAAACTGCACCTGACCGAAAAGTTTATGCATTTTGTAGAACAAATTAAGGTGTTTTGCTATTTGGAGGTGTAGTTGACCCTTACAATACCCTAATATGGCATGGCTGCTTTGGAAACTTTGGTTTGTATAGTTCTGCATTGTTTGGTTTTATGTATTTTGGCCCTTCATTATCTTAGTGAACCCAACTGATGAGACTTCAAAGAGCCAAAACACATGTCTTGACTTAATTTGTTTACTTTACCTAGATATTGATGACTTGTATATTTTAAATGATCAATCATGGTTGTTGAGTATAAACTACTTTGTATTTATTAGTTTTATTAATTTCTACTATATTCAAAAATCTTTTCAAAGTTTAAAAATTCATCTTGGTAATCATAGCAATCTTCGTCATCCTCATAATCAACGTCTTTCCCACATAGACCTTCAATTTGTAGATTTATTTTCCTGCTCAAAGGACAACCAAGGTCGGCCCACACACCAACCTTCATTGAATGAGCGCTCCTTCCTACGTTTTTTGTAATCAGCCTTTTTGTTACTTTTTTCTTCGTCCTCGGTAGTTCGTTTTCTTTTTTTTTCCCAGGTTAAGCCCCATCAAAATATTTTAAAAAATTAAACATTGTGTACACACATGACACATGAAAATAATTTGATTTGTTATAACACCGGGTTATTAATTAGAGTGATCGATGAACCAATAAAATTTGCGTATTTATCTCACGTGATGTATCAGGGGACAATACTGTCGTATTACCCAAATACCGGTGTTATATGAAATTGTAGAGTGTTTTACAAAGAAAGGAAAAGCCCGCTGACATCGGAAAATTATACTCCACACAATTAACAATCGCCGGTCCTTATGTAATGAAACATCGGACCGTATTGTAAGATTTTATAACACCGGCCATTTGGTCAGACACTATAAAGATAATTACCGGACCGTCGGCAATTTTACCGGACAGGTCCGGCGGTCCGGCACATTTGGGGAAGACTGCCCTCCCCCCCTATAGTGTGCTTTGCAAACTCATGAAAAAAGTATGGATATTTTACTTATCAGTCGGATTGAAAATAACAAAACAATCTACATGTATTAGAAGATTGTATATGTAAATGTATATCTTGTAAATTGTACTGTCTACATGCCATAGACCACATTTCAGATATATCAATGAAACTATCATACCTCGTCTAACTGACATTGTTGAAGAAGTATATTATGGTGTTCAAGCAGTGTATTCTGGTGCTGTAGACATAGTGTGGTATTGAAGGGTTGTTTACCAATATCTCTCAGCCTTTGTTTAGTATCTGCTTCCTTTCCATAAATCTTTGCTAAGACTAGTAATGACTTCTCTATGTCTTCCATGGACTTCTTGTAGTCATCATCTGAAATCCTCCCTTCCTTAGCATGTGCAAAAGATTCATTCCTAAGGTTTACAAGTTTATCAAGGGCATTTCTTTCATCTGAGTCATTTGGTACTATGTCAGTAAAGCTAACCAGAAGAAGTCTAGCTAGAGTGAAGTCAAGGCTTTGTAGCTGGAGGCTAGGATTTACAGGACAACAGCAGTGTGGAGATGATTTACTTCTAGGGTTATGTCCTGACAACTTTTCACCACCTGGATCAAGAAGAATGTCCAGTTGTTGCTGCTGAAGTACTCTACTGCCACCCATTGCTGTACGTATATATGATGGACACTGACAACATGGATATCGACTGAACATGTGGTAGATTACATGTCCATTTATTTCAATAAATCTATGTAGTGTTATGCCTTTTTTTGTCAGATGGAACTCGAGAAGATGTAAAAACGAGTCTTTTGTTTCATCTACAATAACTGTTGAATGGCGATAAAAGTTTTCCTGTTCCTGTGTTGTCATGTTTAATAGCTTCTTACACTAAAATATAAACACATAAGCAAGATAAGTGATAACACAGTACTTCTGAATACTTCTAAGCTATCATAGAGTATTATAAGGGTTCACCCCAGGAATTTTGGAAAGCACTGTGGCATCATATTTTAAAAATGGTTCAGTTTTTCATGTTTCTTATCCTACATTTCTTGCATTAATTTTTTGGTGTTATCTCTAAAGAGGGGTAAGTTTGTTGAATATATATATATATATACAATATTCATACATTGTCAGAAAATATACAGTTTTCGCAGTGAGTACAAATAAATTTGATATTTTCTGACAAAGTATGAATATTGTTGTTATTCTGCTACCAGAAAATACATTTTATACTTATGAAAATAATGAAAAAGTGCACTTCTAGTCAATTTTTTACTTGAAATTTCGGCACATATTTAATGATAGCCTGACGTCTTAGACAAATCTTGTATTTGATATGCCGTAAACCAGAACAGAATATTAAATATTGTTAAAAGTAAGGACAAGGGTACCAGGACACCCTTATGTCCTGTCCCAATACAAATTTCTCAATTAAAGTTTACCTGTTTGAACTGAATAAATTACATGACCAGATGTATTTATTATTTCAATGGAAATTTTTTGTTACTGATTGAAATGTCCTTACTATTTAATTATCTATCAATATTTTTCATAGTCTATGGTCCAATCAAAAATATCCATTTTCTATTTTCACCTTTAAAAATGATCCTGATTAAAGTTAAAATCAGAATTTTTGTGTACTATGGGAGATAACTCTAGTTGTACTAACCACTTTTATTATTTTATAGTCTGTTTTTCATAAGTTAAAAATTCTTTGTTTATTTATCTGTAAAATAAATAAATTAATTAATTAATTAATGAAATTAATATTCATTGCAAAGTAAACCTGTATCAATTTCAGATTTACAAGTAATTTGCATACACATTCCAAATTAATTCATTGATATTAATTTATTCCCCCCCCCCCCCAACAAGCCAACCAGAGGGTTTCCCCTATCTGCCACCAGGGTATGTTCTGGGCGGCTTTGTGGGTTGAGAACTGGCAACAGTCCCAGTACGGTCCCAGAGAAAATGAGTGATCCCTTATATTTCAAAATTGTATTTGGTTCATATACTTACAGCCTTTTGCAGCTTAATTCACTGAATACTATATTTTAAAAGTTTAAGTCTTCACTGAATAATACCTGACAGCGACGAATTCTTCATGCACATCTACATATTATGTACTTCCTTCATGTAAAGTTTCATCAAAATCTGTCAAGCGTTTTAGAAGAAGAAGCGCTTACAAGTGATGTGGACAGACAGAAAGATGGACAGACAGACAGGGTGATTCCTATATACCCACCAAACTAGTTTGTGGGGGGTATAATGAACGTGTAACTTCTAAATTATTTTTTTCCTTACGATTCACACTCTCCACGTGAAATTAATTCATTAGATCACAACTTCCAGTGCATAGAGTTATCTCCCATATATGACAGATGAAGAGCTTATTTTGCTATTAAGGGAGAAAAAAATATTTTTTACTATACTACAAGTGAAGGTATTTTCATGATTTTGGTGAGGGGTTTTTTGATTGACGAATAAAAACTGCTTACAGCGTAAGGTTCCACTTATGCTCCGTTTGTAGATCAAGAAGGGTACTATTTATATCAACAATTATTTTCTTGAGATATTCAGTGTATAGACACATGGCAATGTTTTAATTTTGATAGGGAAATTTTTTAAAATTTGACCTAAAATAAAACGGAAGTGTATGTTAGGAACAATCAATTGTTATCTACTCGAAATCCTTCAGGTAATATAGTCTGCAGTTAAGGTGGGAAAAGTCTCTTGGTTTGTCGGAATACCCTTGAACAGCACAAAAGCAGATGAACTTTAGTAAACAACGCAAGGTTCCTTTAGAAACAAAAATGCCTGACTAATGATAATATTATGTAAAATTCTTGTTGTAAAAGGTAAAAGGTAAAAGTCAAGGACAAGTTCTAACAACTAAACAACTGATCATAGTATAAAACATGGAAGGTTATGGTATCTAAAGACTTTCTACTGGGTTATTATTAGAACAAGGTAAAATATGTACATGTAATAATTAAAAAAATTCAAGCAAAGATTTCCAAGGGGTTTGACATTTAGTATAGGTATTCTTAATAGATACAAAACTAACAATGATCTTCTTCCCATCACTATATACTCAGGACTCATGCTCGGTCAAAATTATAGGGAGAAGTCACTTCTCTTTTGTGGGGCTGACAGGGAGAAGTAAGGATAGAACAGTGAGAAGTGGGTGGACAAAAGGGAGAAGTTGCATTATTTGTCGCGAAAGCGTCCTATTTGTTTGTTTTTTTAATATGTGTTAATTTGGCATTTGAATTTTTTTATTGTTACATGTTTTTAGCAGTTCAATTATTGAGGATAAAGTAAAAGATTTGATAAACTATTATCACACATTTTCACAAATACATGTATTAAACTTAACAATAAAAAAAGTATCAACTGTCACAAAACTGTTCATTAAAAAATGTTTCTTTGTGTCATTGGTCTACAAATTGATTGAATTATAATGAAGTACTATTAGAACTAGAAGTAGAAAATTACATCATTTTGACAAATCTGTTAAAAGTATTTAAACATATTTAACTTAAATGTGTTTAAAGTAAATTCCAAAATACTATTTTTTTACTACGTTTTTATCATTGCAATACTCATTTCAACACTATCAGCATTGTATATTTGCAATCTCCGGCCATAAAATCCATATCCGCTCCGGAAACTTTCACGTATTTTTGCTCTGAACTGGTTTCCAGTCGTATTTTAAACTTACGCTTTATATACCAAATGAAAGTTAAAAGGGTAACAGTTGACTTTGTGGCGCATAAACATAATAAACATGACACTTTTTCAAAAAACGAAGATTTCTTAACAAAATGGGAATAAAATTTGAAAAATGACATCAGGCGATTCTACAAAATGAAAGGGCGACTTCACTTTGCTTTTTAAGATGATGGAGGGCGAAGTGGGACCACGATAAGGCGACTTCTTCGCCCGAGTCGCTCTCCAAAGCTAGCCCTGATACTAATCTATAAATGTGTATCAAACATGTTATAAACTTGACAAGTGTTTTGCTGCATGCAGTATGTATGGGATTCATCATCTACCTGTCAGGCAGGGTTCGACATTAACGGCCAAGTAAAACCTATCTTGTAAGTGTTTGATCGGACAAGTAAAAAGTTGGAAACAATTTAAAAGGCTAGTTATTTAAAAATCATAGTCCTGATTGCCTTGTTCATCTTTAAAAGCGATTTTGAAGTTGCCATAGATCGCCTTTTAATTTTATAGCCATTTGGACCAGATATCGTTGTATTTCGGTCACCCCGTTTTGTTTATCATGTTGACGTGCCATTTGTAAGCTGGTTCCTGCGTGACTTTTACAGTGTACATAAAGCGTAGTATAATATCTCTTGAGGAAACCAGTAAAAAGAAAACAAGAAAATATGACAAGTCTCCGTAGAGGATATGGCGGTTACAGAGGTTGCAAATAAATATAATGATTACTGCAAAGATTCAAACATAATAAATTAGTATTTTTGTAGACAAAACAATCATTTTAATCTGTTTAAATTTTGTAATTGTGCATTTTTTTATCGAACACATAATAAATGTTACACAATTATGCCATTTTCTACTTCTAGTTATTCTTCATTTGATAATTCAATCAACTTGTGTACTTACAATGTACTCATGACAAAAAAACATTTATTTTATTGTACAGTTTTATGACATTTGATTCATTTCATTGAAATTAACATGGAAATGTGTGACATATTTTATGTTTTAAAAAGAAGACTGGAAAGTTAATAAAACTGTTTGCTCTCTTCTTCCAATGATACTTTATCCCACTATAATTTAAACTACTTGTTTGATTCAAATCAATTTTAAAAGATAATGGGTGCCATTGTGTAAGCTGTACAGCTTTTATGCCTTTGTACTGTATTTCTACAACAATCATCCTAATTTTTTCTACCAGTAACTATTAGCATGTACCTCCTGAGCTTTCTCTAAAATCTGCTTACTTTATACAACAATATATTTTTAAAAACTCAATAATACTGCATATTTAATTCAATGAATTAATTGAGAATCATAAAAGGTAAGTGACATGTACATGTACTATTAGTTTATATTAAGAAAGTTTGGACAACTGAACGTATTTTTGGGACAGGTCAACTGTTTACACCACTTGTTCGAAAGGACAAGTAAATAAAAAAAATAATGTCGAACCCTGCCTGTACCTGTATCTACCGGTATCATCCGGTATTGGATAATGAAAGTTGCATCTAATGACCCCCCATCTTAAAGTCTGATGGATATTTCTCCACACGTATAAAAATAATATCTGGATTACAAGCATGACAAGTAAACTTATATGTTGTGGTGTGCCCTATAAATACTATAAATGTGTATCAAACATGTTATAAACTTGACGAGTGTTTTGCGGCAAATACTACATTGTACTAGTCAGATCGGAACTTGGTCAAAACGGCACCAGATAAAATCGGCACCTGGTATAGTCAAATCGGCACATGGTATGTATGGTCCTTAAAAAAATCAAGCAAATTTAACAATTTATATTAATTGTTACCAGCAGTATGAAATCAAAGAAAGAGTGATCGGTTATCAAGTTATTTATATCATATTAATAACAAATAGTTACATTTGCATGTAACATGTAACATTATAAAATGGTATATGAATCTGAAAAAGGAACTAAAATTTTTTATTAAAGATAAGGTATTTATTTTTGTGTTGATAATCGTTTCATCTGGAAACACAAAAAAAAATGTGTTCAAAAGGGTAATAAATATTTTTGTGATGATATCTCCTTTTTATCATTTTCTATTTTTCTCAAATTTCTTACTTATGAAACCTCTTGGGTTTGGGCCTTTTCATTTATTTAAAAATCAATTAGGATAAAGACATGTACATAACACCCAGGGGTCACCACACTCTAAAAAACTTAAAGTAGGGAGAAGTGACTTCTCCCTGGCAGCCAAACAGGGAGGAGTCAGGCCCTGATAGGAGACACCAGGGAGAAGTCAGGGGGCCGTACAAATAATTAATTTCGCAGTAGTTACATACATTTTTCTTTATTTACATCAATTTCTAGGATTATTTCTCTTGTGTAAAACCATAACACACTTAGATTCAGTTTTTTTCGTTCTTTTTCATTATTATTCGTGGTATATATTCATGGAATGCATTATCAAACAGCACATAACTTTTATCATTAATCAATGAAAAAATGCCAGATATAGGGACTTTTTTTCTATCTACTTTAGTACTTGTGGCCCGTACATGGTATTCACAAATAAAAATAGATCAACAAAAATATTTGTATATGTGTACATGTAGACAAAAACTTCATTCATGTGTACAATACTCTTTGAAAGAACTGAAGTTTGACACCAATTAAAAGTGTTTGTTTATAAAAAAAATTACGATTTTTCATTATGGGCCGTTGTACTAGTACATTACTTATCTTTGATGTTCACTTCCGGTAATTAGTCATATCCGGTAAATAAACAAATGGTGTGTAATACATTTGAAAGACATAAATCGTTTGAAAATATGTTAATTCAGTCTTCGCGAAATATGCCGGTCCGCCGGTAAAATTGCCATTGGACCGGCTATTTATTGTGTCTGAACAAATGACCGGCAGATAAATTTCATGAGACGCAGTCTGATGATTCTTTGTTTTGCGCCTGACAATCAGTTGACCTTTTTATCTTCTTAATTTACTTTACTTAATCGAAAGGCACCACAAAATTAGTGTTAATTTTACTTGACACCGGTATTCCATTGTTATTCCCTTTAATTATAATCGCGCATTTTGATTGGACAAAGCATCTATTCTAATATATAAACCGGTGTCATACAAAATCAGGACCGGAATCAAATTTTGCTCTACAAATAAAATGAGGATAAAGAAGGCTGTTCTAATTTTCAAACTGAGTTTTTGAATTTTGAAAATATATTGAAAAAAAGTAGAGATTGACATTATTATTACCCTACTCAGAAACTCTTAAGGTAATTACATTGGTTCATTATATTTATTTTTAATACTTGCTTATGTTGTTTCTTATGAACAGAGGTTGAGGGTTCAAATACCGCAGGTACCATTGATGATTTTCACAACACTGGGGCTGCGAGCTACAACTACTGTATTAAAGAATGGTGTCTATAAGTAAATAATTTGCTTGGTGTTCAACTTCAGTGCATGAGATGCACATATAGTATGGCCATGGGCTCTGGCGTAGAGCAAGGATATGGCCCAAGAGGTTCCGAGTGTCAAATGTGGCCGAGCAGTAAATATACATGTAATACAGTAGTGGACCGGTGTGCTGCAATGTATGTAACAGTAATATGCGACTATCAAAAATAATAACAGTTGTAACTTTCAACGAATCTCCAATCAACAGGGGCCGCGCTGGACTTCGCCAATGGCGACAAAATATTGTCTGGCGATTTTTTTTGCGCCAAGGTTCGTTTTATAGTGTTAAACAATGCATGCATGTGTTATATTTATCGGTAACCAGGGATTGCATAATTAATCCTTTGTCGGCTTCTATGGTCGTATACATGTATTGTGTAGTATCCAGTGACATGTGCGTTATTTGGAGTTATTAAGGTATTCGACACATTATTGATTGATTGATTGATTAATGGTGTTTAACGCCTAAGCAGCAATATTTCAGCTATATTCAGGCGATGAACATGAAATGATGATGAAAGAAAATGGGATGGGACAGAAGGAAACATAGGGGCAACGGATTTTAGATTGCCACCGGCAAATGTGAGGATGGATAGGGTCGGGCAATTTAGCCTCCTGTAGCGGGATCGAAATCCCTACTCATAGCGAATTCTATAGCAGCGTTCTTCAAGGTGCGAGGAACGTGGCATTTTTCCCAACACGGTGCACTAATATGGTTTGCGGTCAGGTTTTCCGTATTATGGCCTGACAACCCCAGCTTGCCAGGGGTACCCCATTCAACCACCTGGGGCACACATCCTAGTAGGTCTTTAGGCAAACTGACCTGACACGCTGGTCAGGGTACTGGGCGCTATTTAGTCGCCTTTTACGACAAGCTAGCGCGACTGCTGTCTATTCTTTTAGCCACCCTGATCCCGCACAGGGCCGACCCATTATTAAATTACGGTTTCATTTTTTATTTCGACCAAGGAATGCAGCTTTATTAAATTAATATACTGCTAATTCATGAAGCAAATTAAATATATTGTTCTACTTTGAGTCAATGCATTTTGGAGCAGAAATATTAGTTATTCAAATAGTATTTCGATGTTTGTCGAAGATTACAGAGGTATGCTCCATCATGTCCATTGAAAAACAACAGACACCTGGGACACAAAATCTGATCACGTGGTCAATTATGTTCCGTATACCTTAAACAGAAATCGGCAATAAATGAATCAACAAAGTTGTCTGATGAAATATATAAAAGCAGCTTAATTACTGGCTGCATCAGATTTGAATAGACATGTAATGGAACAATTAATGCTGTTAATTAATTTATAAAAATAACAAAACAAACATATTTTTGTAGTAATATTTTTTTTATAATGTAATTAATAAAATACAGGTATGAAAACTGACGTCGTTGTTGAGTAATTTCTGGACCGGATGTCTGTCCTTATTTCGTAATTAGAAAACTCTTACACATGCGTAGTTCTATTTTCAGTATTTCACGGGAATAGATATTTCTAATAAATTACTGCAAAATTTTGGTTTTCTGTCAACAAGAAATCACTCACACATCTTTTCATGATTAAAATACAATTAGTGTATGTGGTATGGGCTGCTCGAGACCAAACTTTTGAAAAATTGAATTAAGAGTCCGGCAAACTTGGATTTTGTCCAACGTTACAGAATATGTCACAATTTCGCCATGTCATATAGTGTTCTAGTGATTTCTAATATGGCGACACTTTTACAAAACTGGGGACACAAAAATTGCAGTTGGCGATTTTTTTAGAAGCCAGACCAGTCCCTGAATCAACATAAATAATTGACCCATTTCCAGTTTTACATATCTCCCCCTTTGAGTCCGGTTACAAAAAACTCCGGCTGTCATCACTAAAGGACTCTGATATTTAAAATCAAGATTTTGTATTATTTTTTTTATTGTTTGTCTAGACCAATTAAATTTTTATCTAATTTTTTTTAAAAACATCATGGCAGAATGTTACTATACATATAGACAACAGGAGAGTTTGAATCTGAAAAGCATGTCACTGGTAAATGTGTTTAATCAAGCTATAAAACACACAGGAACTTGTTTCAGAAAAAAAATTACCCCTATACTCTATATAACACAATTTTTTCTGAACAATTACCCCTATACTCTATATAACACAATTTTTTCTGAAACAAGTGACTGTGATAAAACAGCTGGGATTCTACCTTTTATTAGCATCAGGTAAATGGTTAATAAACATCGCCATCGGTTAATTAATTCGTCAATTAGTAATTTATTTTATTTTTTAAATTATTATTTCAAGATTTCTTTCATATTTGCCTTTTAAACCATTGTAAAAGTAATTAATTTAACAGATGTCGTTTTTGGTGCCGAAATTGATGCCGATCTGACTCTTCTGACGTGCCGAATTGACTTTGGTTGTTGGTGCCGATTTGACTTGCACACTTTGCGGTATGCAACAGCCTGAACAGGTGTTACATTCCAAGAACTCGCTTACAAACTTTTGATACAAATCATGTCATCGCAACTACAATAAGAATCTACCGACCTTAATGTATCTTTATCTGTAGTTTCATACAGTGTCGTCTATGATGTGACAAAAACAACAAAATAAAACCCAAGTACTTTCGTTTTCATAAATTTTCCAACCTTGCGGATTTTAGACACGTGATCAAACGTGCAAGGGAAGTAAATCTATAACAACACAGATAATTTCATAAAACTATGCAGTGAATCCCGACCTTATCATCTGTTTGAGAATTTTCTAAACTACCATGAAAACTGAGGAAATTAATAAAAGTTTTCATTGGATGAAGATGTAAATACAATTTTCAGAAAAGAATTCGTTTATGGCACATTAGACAGAACATTTATGAGGCAAGCCAGAGAAACTATTTTTTGTTCTTAGCTTGAAAATTATATTGTAAAATATAAAAGCAATATAGTACTAGAAATCTTGAAGAGTTAATAATGGAATATCTTAGTTTCCCAAAACGTTGACAGTAGAAAATTATCTGTAGAAAGTAGCTGGAAAAACACCTCTCTCGGTCGGTCCTATACTTTGTGTTTACTTAATTAAATTAAAGCTGAGTAAAGTTTTATTTAAAATCGACATATAGATTAACAATACAAACTTGAAATAAGAGGAGCTATATTCTGGACTCCCCCACTCAAAGATTAATGCTCAAAAGTGAGCTACTTTTGAGGAACTGGACAGAAACAGAGGACGAAAAAGTAATATAGAGATTGAAGAGAACGATAACGACACAGTGGTGCGTGTTGATTATGTGATATACTATGCAATTTCGGCATAGAGGATGAGCTTCATCTTGTTTTGACATGTAATATATTAATGAACCTCTTGATGAGGTTTTCACGGAATATCATAAATTTTACTATTTTTCTCAGTCATAAGTTATTAACATGTAATTTCAGCCACGTGACAAGAAAACAAGACAAGATTATTTACAATTTAGTCTGCGAAGCAACAACAATAACTCAAGAATTGTTTAGATTCCAAAAGCTTTGGGGGCAGTGACCCCATCCCCGTTCCCATCTAGACGGGCTTTAGACATCTAACTGTATAATAACATGCCTACTTACTTATGGGGGTTTTTACGCCCTTGACTACCGTGAAACGGTCTCGCACGGACTTATTGTCCAATGGCTTTTATATAATTTTTTTTAACTATTTATTTGTGTTTTGGGGGATTTATAGGCCATAAATATTATAAGTGAAATGATAAAAGGGGGCAGAAATGCCGCAACCAAAAAGACTTAGTGGAAGTAGATTTATCTATCAAGCTGCACCCAGCTAGAGAACCAAGACGCTAGCAGCAAGTAGGGGTCGTGCCATGGCAGCGGCGCGTGCGCCTACTCTTATCGAACACTTCCAATGGGATCTTTTACGTGCCAGTTGATGGAATACTGTACACGAGGCACCAGTTTTACGTCTCATCTGACAGACGGAAAAAAAATTATTTACATGTATATATACATTACTATGGCCTTGCATGATTAATTTGAATTTGAAAATAATACAGTAACTCAGTTATATACATTTCAATGTGGAATTGTATTATATTTGTTGTTAGTTTTCACTAACTAGGTTTTTTTATGTACAATATTGTTCTGATGTTTTTTTTTATTTTGAAGAAATCCATTAAAGTATTCTATTCTATTTTGTTTGTTTGCTTTTTTTTTTTTTTTTTTTTTTTTGTATTTTCAGGTTTTTTTTTTGTTTTAAATATATACAAGATTGCTATAAACATTATGTACAGGGTTTATTGTTCAGAAGTAGGTACCCGCCCGAGACGTAGCTCTTGGCATGCCCTACTTATTATTATTATTATTATTATTATTATTATTATTATTATTATTATTATTGTCGTTATTATGCGCATTCATCAGTATAGGTGCCTGAGACGAGGCTCTTGGCTTACACTACCGATGACTTTTATTTATTTTATTTATGACACGATTCCAAAGTAGGGAACCGCCCGAGTCGATGCTCTTGGCATACCCTACTTCGGTTTAATAATTTTGTTTAATATTTATTTTTGCCGTTATTCCGCGTGTTCCTCATATGGTGCCCGAGACGAAGCTCTTGGCTTAATTACCTTACTGAGGATCGAGTAGGTTTGTTATATGTTATAGGGATTGGGTATTTATGAATTTCATATGTCCTTCAGTAGCTACCCGAGACGAAGCTCTTGGCTTACTCTACCGAAGATTTGACATTAATTTGTGATCGGAAGTAGGCCCCTGCCCGAGACGATGCTCTTGGCATATCCTACTTGGGTGTAATTTTAACTTTTTCATGTTTATTATTGCCGTTATTACGCGTGCTCCTCATAGGGTGCCCGAGACGAGGCTCTTGCCTTACCTTACTGAGGAGTAGGCTTGTTAATTAGTTATAGGGGTTGGTTATTTTGGAATTTCCTATGTCCCTCGTGTCCCCGAGACGAAGCTCTTGGCTTACTGTACCGAGGATTTTACTTTTATTATTAGATTGTTGTAGGGCGCGACCGTCACAGAAGACACCTAGGTAAGTGGTGTATACAAGAAACGAAACAGACAGTTATATATACATTTGTGATATCTAGTCAATTTCCGTAATAAAATCGACGAGCTCTTTATATATTTGGTTTTTAAATTCTTTAGGAGGGTCTAACAAGATTTTGATAACAATGGCATTGATGTTAAATTTAGTGAGCGCTGTGTTAAGTTTTATTCTCGCGTTGTTGTGGGCTACACAGTGCAGAATGACATGTTCGATGTCTTTATTGGTGTTGCATACACTGCAGAGCGGCGATATATGTTTGATGTGTTGCCCCATTTGACCCGGTAGAAGGGTTGTGCCAAGTCTGAGCCTAGTTAAAGTTTTTGCATGGTTTCGATTTCCTAGATAGCAAAATGGCTTAGAATTAACCGATGGATTAAGCCGGTAGTACCATGAATTTCGATGTGTGTCCCAAATATCTTGCCCTTTCTTTTTAAATATATTTTTGACGATTGCGTAGAATTCAGATGTACTATAGGCTATGTTTATATATGTTTTCTTGTTTTTAAAGCTGCTTTTGCAAGTTTATCTGAGAGTTCGTTTCCCAAGATACCTACGTGGGCTGGTATCCATTCTATTATTAATTCGATTTGTTTAGAACATAGAACATAGAACATATTTTATTTTCCAATCAAGGGCCCAACAAGGGGCAGCATGAGTACAAATATACAACATTTAAAGAGAAAAGAACAATGATTAAAGAGTTACAATAACACATCAATGTAGCAAGACAGATATCATATGAATATTAATTCAATGTAAATTTTATAAGTATTTAAAAATAAATTCACCCACTGCATTTAACACCATTGGATCTTCAGAAGTAAGTAAAAAAATGAGTTTTTGTTCAGAGTTTAGACTTTCAAAATTTTTATTTTCTTTCTTAATAAATGTAAATAAAATTTCCCTTTCCTGCTGAAAATGATTACAATCAATTAAAAAATGAATTTCATCTTCAATTGCACCCGTATTGCATTTTTTACAAAAACGTTCTGTTCTAGGAATTTTGACATGTCTACCAATCTCAATCATTAATTTATGTGAAGATATTCTAAGTTTACAAATAGCTTTTCTTATTTCAAATTTCTTTGTTACTTGTAAATAATTTTCAAAACCAAAATTGTGTTTAATTTTTAAGAAAGTTTGTAATTTACCATCTTTTAATTTATTTTGTGATTTATACCATTCATCTGAGTATTTTATCTGAATTTTCTTTTTTTAAAAATTCTTAAATGTATATGGTCCATAGTTTTTACTTTCTAAACTAATATGTAAATAATCTAATACTTTTTTAACAAGAGAGTACCAAGACAATTTGTTGTTACCATGTATAGTTTTACAGCAGGCATATGCATCTTTTAATAGTGGAAAAGAATCAAGATTCTCCAACCTGAACCAATATCTAATCAAACATTTTAAAATATCATAATGCAGTGGGTATCTACCAAGTTCTGATAAAACTGCAAAATTAACACTTCTTTTATGAATACCCAAAATGCTTTTTGAAAATTTAAGATGAAGCTTCTCACACTGTAAGGATTTAAAAAAATTATCAGGGTCAAAATCGTTATTATTTAATTTTTTAAATGAAGCATTATAACTACCCCAAATTTCTGCATTATATAAAATAATAGGTTTTAAAGTATGATCAAAGATATGCATACTTGTCTTAACAGATGGATTCATACATAAAAAATCTTTTTTCAACTTAAAAAAGGCTTTTAATGCCTTTTGATATAGTTCGTTTTTTGAGTCATAAAAACTTCCTGATGCTGTGAAATGAGTACCTAAGTACTTGTAGGAAGAAACACAATCTAATACCTTTTGTTGATATGTCAACTTTATATTAATTTTTCTGCCAGCCTTATTAAAGACAACAACTTTGGTTTTTCTAACATTTACTCTTAAACACCAATCTGAACAAAATTTTTCCAATTTATGCAATCTTTGTTGCAGTCCTTCGGATGAGTATGAAATCAAAACAATATCATCAGCATACATCAAACAGTCTACATGTTCAGACTGTAAAGACACAGTATCTTGACATCCAGTTAGGTATGATGGAAGATCATTAAGAAATATTTTAAATAACGAGGGGCTCAGATTGTCTCCATGCCTAACTCCTAAATTAATTTTAATGGGATCAGTGTGAGAATTTCCAATCTTAATACATGCACTTGAGTTTTTATACATATCAACTATTATATTATAAAACAGAGTACCAATATTCAAATCAAGCAATTTAAGTCTTATACCAGAATGAACTACACTATCAAAGGCTTTGTTAAAATCTACAAAACACATATATAATCTACCATTATTTGTGCTACAATACTTATCGATGAGAGTTTTTAATATAAATACATTGTCAGCTGTACAAGCATTTTTAGTAAATCCTATTTGAGATTTATGAATAAGGTTATGTTTATCTAAAAAATCATCTAATCTATTGTTTAAAATATTATTAAACACTTTACCAACACAACTGGAGATGGTGATTCCTCTATAATTTGAGGGATCATTGGGATCATCAGCTTTATAAATAGGAGAAATATAACCGTCAGCCCAAATTCTTGGATATACACTATTTGTTAGACATGCATTAAAAAGTTTATTTAAACAAGGTATTAAAAAATTTTGACTGTTCTTAAGCATCTCATTTGATATAAGATCTGGGCCACAGGCCTTGCCAAGTTTTAATTTGGATATGGCAACATTGATTTCTGTATCTGTTATTCTTTTGTCTAATTCATTAAAAATCTTGTCATTTTCTTTCACTTTTAGTAAATTATCAATTTCTGATAAACGCTCAATAAAACAATCATTAACAACAGAGTGAAGATTTTGAAAATGTTTTGTCCAAGTATCAGAATCAACCTGGACTGATTGGTCTTCTCTTATAGAGCCTTTAATATCATTTATAATTTTCCAGTATTCCTTTGGCTTATCAGATCTAAGCATATCAAGTTTGCTGAGCATAGAATTCATAAATGATCTATATTTAAATTTCCTAGTCTTATTATACAATCTGTAATTCTTGTAATACTTCCCTTTTATATAAGGGTCTTTTGGATATCTAGCATAGAGCTTTCCAAGAGATATAAGATTATTTCTCATCTTAAAAAGATCAGTGTCAAACCAATTATTCTTTTTTCTGTTAGATTTATTTTTTTTCCTTTTGTTTATGGATGGTTTAAACAGGGATAAATCAGCAGTATGAACCAAAATATTAGAAAAATCCTGAGCTTTTTCATTAATCATTTCAATAGTTGTACCTTTATCTTCAGTAATAAAAAGATCTATTTTTTCTTGAATAATTGAAGAAGCAAGAGCCTCTTGAAATTTTTCAGATGAATTTTCTTTCCATTTATAATTGCATTTCATTAGAATTAATGTGTTTGTGTCAAAGGAATTGTCTGAAAATTTTGCTAAAATTTCAAAAGATATTTTGCAGTGACAATCTGAAAAAGTTGACATGAAATCATCTACATGAAAATAAAGAATTTGATCTAACATACTCTCATCTGCTATTAAATAGTCTACAATACTTTGGCCATGTACATTAAAACAAGTAAATTGACCATAAAAATCACCAATTTTCCTACCATTTACAATTCGCATGTTGTTACTTATACATATATCAATCAAGTCCTTTCCTCTATCATCTATTATCTGATCCATGCTCATTCTACATCTTATTTTATTATCAGGTTTATAGGAGTCAAACAATGGAAGATGATTTGAATGATCATTTTCTATAAAATCATCTTGTTTTGCTGTGCGGGCATTCAAATCTCCCAAAATACAGACATCACCCTTTTGTTTATAAATAACAATATCTTTTTCTATTAATTCAAGAAGATCAAAATCAAGCTTTTTTGAATAGGATAAGTAAGGGGGAGGTATATAAGATGCACATATATATAAATCTTTTATTTCTTATTTTAAATTAGTCTCGATCATCCAGACGCTTAATTACATTTGTGCGTCTGGATTCATTTCTATATTGAAATCGTTACCATTACGCCCAAAACTGGGCGTAATTTTTGATTGGATGATATTTTTATTATCTAAAAAATTATTTCCGTTCATATCAAGAAGTGTACATGTGCCAAAGTTTACATTTGAATATTTTTATAAAATATAACTTTATCAATTAATTAAACAAATATTATTGTTGTGCACAATCAAGAGTGAATCTGAATGTGACGTCATATTATAAGTATACATGGTTTTCCTGGTTTAAAAATAGGGCCCTAAAAATAGAATCATTGTTTTGTCTCCACCTATTGGTAGCGAAATTACAACAAGGTGACCCCCAGACGCTATTATATATGCGTCTGAGTGATCGAGACTAATTTTAAATGGCAGCATTTGAATAGCCTCTAAAATATCCGGTCTACTCGATTGGTTGTTATCAATTGATTGGATGGCACTCGGTGAATCTGTAAGTATAACCACCTTTTGATATGGATAGTCAGAGTCTACTATCCATTCTAATGCTTTAAGAATTCCTATCATTTCGGTGGTGTATACCGAGATATTAATTATCGGTGCAGCGTTGGTGGAATACATATTTTGCCCTTTTACCGGTGATTGGGTCCTTTGAACCATCGGTATACATGTTTTCAAAGTTTTTATATTTACTATCTATGTGTTCTAGGGTTATTGTTTTTATTATATTAGTGTCATCTCTTTTATCTATTTTATTTTTTAATTCACACGATGTATTTGCGGTTTTTACAATCAATGGTGGAAGAGTCGGAGAATTGTGTTTTACTATTTAAATTTTATCTAATTTATTTAGTTTTAATTCTTTCCTTACTCTGTAGCCAAAAGGGATTGTGTCATTTTTCCATTTTTGTGATTTTTTTCTATATTCGACACAATCCTCGAGGGTTTCTTTTGCTGGATTTTTTTGATTTTGCGAGCATCTAGCATAATATTTTAATGAAAATTCGTCGCGCCTAAGTTGTAGCGGTTTTTCCCCGGGTTTGGAGTTCGCGTTCGTCGGAAGTTTCGTTATTTACTTTTACTTGAATTTTGGGATCCTGTAAAAAGTCTGATATAAAGTTCAACATATCACCGCTTATTCCAAATTGTTTAATTTTGTAAAGAAGACCTTTTCTTCATACGAGATCGAAGGCTTTTTCAATGTCTAAAATACCACCAAAAGATACTGGTTTCTTGCATTAGCTTTGAGGATTTCTGTTTCTAATCTGATTAAATGGTCAATAGTTGACCGACCTTTACGGAAACCAATCTGGTTGTCCTTGATAATATTTTTTTTTCTATGATGTATTTAAGTCTTTCCTGGACCGATCCCTACACTGGACCGATCTCTACACTGGACCGATCCTACACTGGACCGATCCCTGCACGTCCGATCCCTTTACAGGACCGATCGTTATACTGTACTGATCACTTTGCTTGACCGATCCCTACACTGGATCGATCCTCATACTGAACTGATCCCTATACAGGACTGATCCCTACACTGGACAGATACCTATTCTGGACCGATCTATAGACTGGACCGATCCCTACACTGGACCGATCCTCATACTGAACTGATCACTATACAGGACCAATTCCTACACTTGACCGATACCTATACAGGACCGATCCCTACACTGGACCGCTCCTACACCGGACCGATCCATTTATGGACAGATCCTTATACCGAACCGATTGATATACTGAACCGATCTATAAACTGGCCCGATCCCTATTAAGGACATATCCTCATACTTAACTGATCCCTATACAGGACCGATTACTATGCTGGACCGATCCCTACACTGGTTCGATCCTCATACTAAACTGATCTCTATACAGGACCGATCCCTACACTGGACCGATCCCTACACTAAACCGATCCCTACACTGGACCGACACCTATGCTGGACCGATCCCTGCACTGGACCGATCCTCATACTGAACTGATCCATGTACAGGACCGATCATTACACTGGACCGATCGATCGATCTACCGATACCTATGCTGGACCGATACCTACACTGGACCGATGCTCATACTGAACTGATCCCTATACAGGACCGATCGATCACTGTACCGATACCTTTGCTGGACCGATCCCAACACTGAACCGATCCTCATACTGAACTGATCCCTATATAGGAACGATCCATTCACTGGACCGATCCCTACTGTGGACCGAGCCTCATACTGAACTGATCCATATACAGGACCGATCCCTACACTGGACTGATCCCTATGCTGGACCGATCCATACACTGGACCGATGATCGATGCTCATACTGAACTGATCCCTACACTGGACCGATCGATCACTGTACCGATACCTTTGCTGGACCAATCCCTACACTGAACCGATCCTCATACTGAACTGATCCCTATATAGGAACGATCCATTCACTGGACCGATCCCTACTCTGGACCAAGCCTCATACTGAACTGTTCCCTATACAGGACCGATCCATACACTGGACCGATCCCTACACTGGACCGATACCTATATGCTGGACCGATCCCTACACTGAACCGATTCTCATACTGAACTGATCCCTATACAGGACCGATCCATACACTGCACCGACCCATACACTCGACAGATACTTATGCTGGACCGATCCCTAGACTGGACCGATCCTTACATTGGACCTATCCTCATACTGAACTGCTCGCTATACAGGGCCGATCCCTACACTGGACCCATCCCTACACTGGACAGATACCTATGCTGGACCGATCCCTACACTGGAGCGATCTCTACACTGGACCGATCCTACACTGGACCGATCCCTGCACCGGTCCGATCCCTTTACAGGACCGATCGTTATACTCTACTGATCCCTATGCTGGACCGATCCCTACGCTGGATCGATCCTCATACTGAACTGATCCTTATACAGGACAGATCCCTACACTGGACAGATACCTATGTTGGAATGATCCATAGACTGAACCGATCCCTACAATGGACCGTTCCCTACAATGGACCGATCCATTTATGGACAGATCCTTTTGCGAACCGATTGATATACTTAACCGATCTATATACTAGCCCGATCCTTGTTAAGGACAGATCCTAATACTTAACTGACCCCTATACAGGACCGATTACTATGCTGGACCGATCCCTACACTAAACCGACACCAATGCTGGACCAATCCCTGCAGTAGACCGATCCTCATACTGAACTGATCCCTATATAGGACCGATCACTACACTGGACCGATCCTCATACTGAACTCATCCCTATATAGGACCGATCCCTACACTGGACCGATCCTCATACTGAACTGATCCCTGTACAGGACCGATCCCTACTCTGGACTAATCCCTACACTCGACAGATACCTATGCTGGACCGATCCCTACACTCACTACTGACTAAAAAAATGACTGTCACTGACTGAGATTGACTACAAATGACTGCAAAAATGTCTGTCAAAGACTGCAAACGTTGTGTCAGACAAAAATTTTTACTGCATGTGACAGTCATTTTATGCCTGTCAGACATATTTTGTCCGTCACAGACATTTTTTTTCCGTTGGCGCAGTCATTTTTTGTCTGTTACAACGGGGTATCCATTGTATCAGTCAAAAAATGTCTGTCGCAGTCATTTTTTCCGTTGACTCTGTCGAAAATCGTCTGCTACAACGGCGTTACCGTTGTATTAGTCAAAAAATGTCTGTCACAGACATTTTTTCCGTTGTACCAGACAAAATACGACTGTCACAACGCCTGGTAATTATTATTGTTAATTTATTAACTGCGGTGGATTAATATTTTTTATTTCACTTGTTTTATGAAAATGTTCGGAATTAAACAAAAAATATCTCTATTTGGAAATTGTACGTTCGCACAATTACGACAACAAATGTTATATAAACAGAAATGTTAAAGATAGATGTATGTAAAAAAAATCTGTTTCTAAAAATGAAGACTGCTGAAAATGTTAGCATTTGTTCTGTCCTTATTTATAATTATTAAACTGAATTTATCAATGGTTTACTTACACATCTGGTGAAAATGAAAACCTCATGAAAGCCATAATAAATATTGCCTTTGATACATTTGTACAATAATGTTTTCTTAAAACAGGGACAAAGTTAAAAAAATACATATAATAAAATCGCAAATTTCTTTAATTATGACGGAAACTGTTAGTATTTTACTTAGTACGTCTACATACATTAAATTGTGACATTTTAGTCGTTATAATAATTATATATGATGTATGTTTTCTAAGCTGCATCTACTGTTGTTTAAATGGATCTGGTACTTTAGTTAGGACTATAAAATTGTATAAGTACAATTTAAAGAATGATACATGCTGTTAATTAGGTTACAGGTAATCTCGCTTCGCCGCCTCGCTGATCAAAGAAAATGTGTATTATACATTTTGCGACACCATCCGCCGTTTTTCCGCGATCATGCAGAACAAGGGTTGATATTGTGTTATATAATTTTTTTAAGCTATGGATGAATGGATACTGTCTTCTAAAATACCTGTTCCTGTTCCTGTTCCTACCCCCCCCCCCCCCACGTGGTAAATTATAAACTTTGTACACACAAAACACTCAATTGTAAAGGTGTATTTTTCTTATCGGCAACTTTGACAAAATGGGATTATAATTCCAAAGACATGACACAGAAAGACCCGACGATCGGTATAATATATAGCATGCAACTGAATCGAGTGCGCCGTTTGCTTTTAGTCGTACAATATTATGTCAAGCACGAAACATAATAAGCAAGAGAATTAAACTACACAGGGACTTTAGAATTACTAGCCCATCGGTATAGTTTAATAAGAAAAAGAAATAATTACTTCAAAGTAATTTATAAAATGTAGTTTTTAAAAAGTTGTACACGTTGTTGATACAATTATTTCTACTTGTAGGGGAGACCCTCTACTTGTAATGTTGTCAGGTCATCATACGGAAAGCCTGACCGCTGACCGTAGTGGGTAAGGTATTTGAAGATTGCCACTCCCCTAGCACGATAAAGCCCCCTTTTGCAGATTTTGAAAAAAGAGTAGGCTCATTGAAGCCGCTACAAAAGGCTAAATTCTCCGCCCCTACACAAAACTTCATACTTTTCCAGTGGCAGTCTAAATTGTGTTACTTGTGTCCCACTCCACCCCCTTTTTCCGTTGAATAATTGTTTGTTTTACTTGGTCATGTCCTGAATATCGCTGAAATATGAGGCCGTGTGCACAATAATATACTTTAGATTTTTTTTAATTTCAGTTCTGTGTATAGTTTTTTTTTTAAATCTGAACTAGAGATCTGAATTATTGTTAATTTTGTTAATTACAATAACCAAATACAATATCGTGTCGTGTATATGTCTTTGAAGTGTATTTATTACTCGTGTACATATGCGCAGGGACAATGTTCGTGGTGTACTCGAAGCAGTAAAAACTAAAAGAAGTCTGATTAATATATAATGGTTTATTTCGTTTTATGATGTAAAAACCTTATACACTTCTCGATAGAATAAACGAAAAACCCTACCATGCATGGAGAAATCATGCTTCAGTGTTGTTAACACGCTGAATATGTATTGGCCCTGGTATTGATTCTAGGTTGGGTTTATAGGTCCCGAGACCCGTAGGGTCCAGGGCCAATACGACGGACCGATAATCGATAAAAAGTCAATACAGACGCTAGTTCGTAACAATTTTATTTAAATAAAGTAAAAGTCGTATCGCTAGCCTGTATGAACAGTCCATATGACTAGCCAATCTAACACATGCTGGAAGGAGTCACGAAATAGCTTACTGGTCCAGAAGACCGGAGGTGAGATAGTATCGGGTAATGCAACTTTCCGTATGGCCCTGGGTTTGGACGATAAAAAGCTATTAACCATTTGATATTAGTACAGTAATCAAATATTAATCATCCCTATATTAATAAATTAGGGTCGAGTTTATGTATTATTTAATGATATATATGTTCTACGATAGAAAAACGATTTACGTTTAACCATATACTAACGATGTACGAACGATGCACGAACGTCTTACGAACGATAACATCGTTAACTTGTGTTAGCACGCAAATTTGCAAATAAAATCGTACATTTGGGGAAAGCTTTTGCAAAGGAGACGATTTGTATATTTATTTCAGAAACCATAAACTTTAACAGTGTGTTGCCTAAAATTTCCGTTTTCTTTTTACAGAGACACCGAAACTGCCAAACACTGTTATATTTGTATATACTATATACTATACTTACAACTGCTCACTGGACATATATCGAATGATTTTTCTCGAATACATGTCAACTTTGTACGATAGTACGAAACGGCGCACTCAATTCAGTTTCATTCGCTAAACATGCTAAAGTGTGTCCGTTATTTCTTCTTTGGCATTTTGCCTTTCTATGGTATGATTTTAGAGTCAATTTAGACAGTAAAAAAAAACTCCTTTAAAATTTAGTGTTTGTCTGTAGATCAAAGGAGGTTGAAGTTTACTTACAAGATAACCGTACAATCTATAACTGTAAATTTATTTGGGTCCGTAGAAATACCGCAAACTACTAGTAAGTTCATAAATATAGTTTTTACAAAAATTTTTTTTTTATTTTGTAGTTTTAGAGATATTTGCATTTTTATCGGCACGTGCCGATTTTAGTATCGTTAATTACCGGTCAGCTGTGTAATGTTTTCACTCAAACGAGGATCTAAAACAACACAACTGCACAATTACACTATGTCAGTAGAGCTCCACCTTGTCTCTTATTTAGAAGAATGAGCTTTTTTGGTCATTCTACGAGAGAAGAGATAGGCAAAATGCAACTTGAGTTTTTAATGGAATTCTAAATTTAACATCACACCAGCACATCTCACATGACATCACACAGACACATCTCACATGACATAACACAGACACCTCTCACATGACATCACAAAGACACATCTCACTTGACATCACACAGACACATCTCACATGACATCACACTGACACATCTCACACGACATCCCACCAACACATCTCACCACACTGACACATCTCACATGACATCACACCGACACATCTCACATGGCAACACACAGACACATCTCACATGACATCACACAGACACATCTCACATGACATCACACCGACACATCTCACATGACACACTGACACATCTCACATGACATCACACCAACACATTTCACATGACATCACAGCAACACATCTCACATGACAACACACTAACACATCTCACATGACATCACACCAACACATCTCACATGACATCACAGTGACACATCTCACATGACATCACACAGACACATCTCACATGACATCACACCGACACATCTCACATGACATAACACCATCACATCTCACATGACATCACACCAACACATTTCACATGACATCACACCAACACATCTCACATGACATCACACAGACACATCTCACATGACATCACACCGACACATCTCACATGACTTCACACTGACACATCCCACATGACATCACACCAACACATCTCACATGACATCACACCGACACATCTCACATCGCAACACAGACACATCTCACATGATATCACACTGACACATCTCACATGACATCACACCGACAAATCTCATATGACATCCCACCGACACATCTCACATGACATCACACCAACACATCTCACATGACATAACACCAACACATCTCACATGACATAACACCGACACATCTCACATGACATCACACAGACACATCTCACATGACATCACACCGACACATGTCACATGACACACTGACACATCTCACATGACATCACACCAACACATTTCACATGACATCACACAAACACATCTCACATGGCATCACACTAACACATCTCACATGACATCACACCAACACATCTCACATGACATCACAGTGACACATCTCACATGACATCACACAGACACATCTCACATGACATCACACCGACACATCTCACATGACATAACACCATCACATCTCACATGACATCACACCAACACATCTCACATGACATCACAGTGACACATCTCACATGACATCACACAGACACATCTCACATGACATCACACCGACACATCTCACATGACATAACACCATCACATCTCACATGACATCACACCAACACATCTCACATGACATCACAGTGACACATCTCACATGACATCACACAGACACATCTCACATGACATCACACCGACACATCTCACATGACATAACACCATCACATCTCACATGACATCACACCAACACATCTCACATGACATCACACAGACACATCTCACATGACATCACACCAACACATCTCACATGACATCACACCGACACATCTCACAATGAGATATATCATCCCACAGGGACAGGTTTCACTTTGTAGTGTAGTCTTTGGAAAAACATAATAGAAAATCCACTTTTGTGAATAAGTAACCAATTATTTTAATCATTTCATGTACACATTTTATTTAAAGTAAATAAATTAACAGAGTAATCACACTGATTATAAAAGAATACAAAATAATTTACAAATTTGTATTACATGGTATCACTAATACACATAGACAGTAAAATACATGATGTTATTGTAAAATAACCAAGACAGTGAATATAATACATGTACTGTTGACCTTGTCATTTTAATAAAAATATGTAAATTGTTTACATGATGTTATTATTAGACAGAATATTATCTTTCACTAATTCTTTACATATTCACAATATTCAATACATTCAAGTACTACAATTATCAATCATTACTAGACCTGTTCATGTAAAACCTAGTTAACGTAGTAATTATATTGATTTCAAAAGAATACACAGAAATTGACATGACCTTTAAGTAGTAACTATTTATATAAGATGTCTAATTACAGATATTTAGGTCAATAGGTCAATTTAATCATTCTAAACATGTCATGTCATATTTCATACTATATTGGACATTTATTTAAGAGTACATTAGACAGAATATTATATTTAATTCTTTACATATTCACAATATTTAGTTCACATTACATGTAGTAATTTAATACATTGATACACATTGTTTACATCCTGAGATCAATAACAACAGATAAGTCAGACATATGTAAACTACATGATCACTTCCTGGTGTCAATCAGAATATATTGTAATGTGGATTATTTATACTTTCTTATAAACATTAACATTGTCATGACAACCAATAACAACAGATAAGTCAGACATATGTAAACTACATGATCACTTCCTGGTGTCAATCAGAATATATTGTAATGTGGATTATTTATACTTTCTTATAAACATTAACATTGTCATGACAACCAATAACAACAGATTTAGACAGTGAATTATAACATATGTATGGCCACAGATCAGATAATGGTGGTATCTGTGTAATAATAACCTGACTCTGTTTACCATCAGGACTAATCCTGAGTACATTGTTAGACCCATCACATATAACAAGTACATGTCCTTCATCATCTGTTGTAATTCCCCGTGGTCCACTCATGTTAGGATCAGTAAATGTAAACAAAGTGTTCCCCATTGTATCAATACAGTACAACTTATCATAGCCAGTATAGTAGATACGTCCTGCCTCACCACCACAGATATACCCAGGTATTACACCCACTGGTATTGTACGTGTTACCTTCCCTGACATGTTCATTACCTTTAATGTTCTATCATCACAGCCTACAAACAGCTGGTTATCTCTGTACATGATACCATCACACACAACCTTTACATCAGTATGTTGTATAACTTGTCTCTGCCTGACATCTACTATCACTACAGTAGTAGGTAATGTAAATAATGGAGTATATAATGTAACAGCTACAGTGTTGTTGTCTACTACAGCTATACGCCATGGACTATCAGGTAATGGAACGGTATGTTGTTGTTGTCACATGTTACTAATTGATCACCAGTATAATCAACTATAACTAACACATCATGTAACACCTTTATATCACAGATCCATACATTGACATTGAAGTTATAATCCAGTGAATACATGTCCTGTACATGTTGTACAATGTGATATTTAGTATCTGTTGATTTCCTGTGTTGATTGTTACAGTCCTGACACATAGATCTCCGACAGCCATGACACCAGTATACAGATGGTTCCTTGTCACAGACATGACACCTGTAAAGGATTTATATAAATGTAATATAATTTTTGTAATATAATTCTGACATAAAAAACAATTGAAGTTTAAATTATATAAAGTAAACAAAACACCATGTTGTGTGTCTCTACATTTAAATAGATCAAAGGATGACCTCAAATCAGCATTAATCTATATAAATATAATATCCTAATGAATCCAGCTATTATTGTGTACAATTATATAAAGTAAACATAGTAAAATAACAGTAACAATGTCTGTATAGAAATAGGTCACATGATGACAGCTTGAATGCTTAAACCTGTGTGTTAGTTACAATGTCTGTATATAAATAGGTCACACGATGACAAACTTGTGTGGTAGTAACAATGTCTGTATTCAAATAGTTCACACGATGACCACAATTGTTTAGCTTGTAGTAATAATGAAAGTGTACAATGAAATATCCATTTAATGTAACATATTTAGTTCCATGTGTTGATAGTCCTGACACAGAGATGACTTCATGGTTAATATCAATAATTTACACTATACTAACTGAATAATTAAATCTTAAAAACTTGAGACAATTGTCAAGAGGGTAGTTGTCATAAAGGGGCAATTGTCAAGGGGGTAGTTGTCATAAAGGGGCAATTGTCAAGGGGGTAGGTGTCATAAAGGGGCAATTGTCAAGGGGGTAGTTGTCATAAAGGGGTAATTGTCAAGGGAGTAGTTGTCATAAAGGGGCAATTGTCAAGGGGGTAGGTGTCATAAAGGGGCAATTGTCAACGGGGTAGGTGTCATAAAGGGGCAATTGTCAAGGGGGTAGGTGTCATAAAGGGGCAATTGTCAAGGGGGTAGGTGTCATAAAAGGGCAATTGTCAAGGTAGTAGTTGTCATAAAGGGGCAATTGTCAAGGGGGTAGGTGTCATAAAGGGGCAATTGTCAAGGGGGTTGGTGTCATAAAGGGGCAATTGTCAAGTGGGTAGGTGTCATAAAGGGGCAATTGTCAAGGGGGTTGTTGTCATAAAGGGGCAATTGTCAAGGGGGTTGGTGTCATAAAGGGGCAATTGTCAAGGGGGTACATGTCATAAAGGGGCAATTGTCAAGGGGGTTGGTGTCATAAAGGGGCAATTGTTAAGGGGGTAGTTGTCATAAAGGGGCAATTGTCAAGGGGGTAGTTGTCATAAAGGGGCAATTGTCAAGGAGGTAGTTGTCATAAAGGGGCAATTGTCAAGGGGGTAGGTGTCATAAAGGGGTAATTGTCAAGGGGGTAGGTGTCATAAAGGGGCAATTGTCAAGAGGGTAGTTGTCATAAAGGGGCAATTGTTAAGGGGGTAGTTGTCATAAAGGGGCAATTGTCAAGGGGGTAGGTGTCATAAAGGGGCAATTGTCAAGGGGGTTGTTGTCATAAAGGGGTAATTGTCAAGGGGGTTGGTGTCATAAAGGGGCAATTGTCAAGGGGGTAGTTGTCATAAAGGGGCAATTGTCAAGGGGGTAGGTGTCATAAAGGGGCAATTGTCAAGGGGGTAGTTGTCATAAAGGGGTAATTGTCAAGGGGGTAGTTGTCATAAAGGGGCAATTGTCAAGGGGGTAGGTGTCATAAAGGGGCAATTGTCAAGGGGGTAGGTGTCATAAAGGGGCAATTGTCAAGGGGGTAGTTGTCATAAAGGGGCAATTGTCAAGGGGGTAGGTGTCATAAAGGGGCAATTGTCAAGGGGGTAGTTGTCATAAAGGGGCAATTGTCAAGAGGGTAGGTGTCATAAAGGTGCAATTGTCAAGGGGGTAGTTGTCATAAAGGGGCAATTGTCAAGAGGGTAGGTGTCAAAAAGGGGCAATTGTCAAGGGGGTAGTTGTCATAAAGGGGCAATTGTCAAGAGGGTAGATGTCATAAAGAGGCAATTGTCAAGGGGGTAGGTGTCATAAAGGGGCAATTGTCAAGGGGTAAGTGTCATAAAGGGACAATTGTCAAGGGGGTAGTTGTCATAAAGGGGAAATTGTCAAGAGGTTAGGTGTCGTAAAGAGGCAATTGTCAAGGGGGTATGTGTCATAAAGGGGCAATTGTCAAGGGGGTAGGTGTCATAAAGGGGCAATTGTCAAGAGGGTAGGTGTCATAAAGAGGCTATTGTCAAGGGGTAGGTGTCATAAAGGGGCGATTGTCAAGGGGGTAGGTGTCATAAAGGGGCAATTGTCAAGGCAGTTGGTGTCATAAAGGGGCAATTGTCAAGGTAATAGTTGTCATAAAGGGGCAATTGTCAAAGGGGTACGTGTCATAAAGGGGCAACTGTCAAGGGGGTAGGTGTTATAAAGGGGCAATTGTCAAGAGGGCAGTTGTCATAAAGGGGCAATTGTCAAGTGGGTTGGTGTCATAAAGGGGCAATTGTCAAGGGGTAGCTATCAAGGACAATTGTAAAGGGGGTAATTTTCAACAAGGTAGTTGTCACGAGTGGGCAATCCTCTGGGGGTGGGGGTAGTTGTCATAAGTGGTAATTGTCTGAGGGCAGTTGTTATAAGGAACAATTGTTAAGAGGGTAGTTTTCATAAAGGGGCATTGTCAAGGGGTAGTTATCAGGGGTAAATTTCAAGGGGGTAGTTGTCACAAGGGGGCAATTGTCAAGGGGTAGTTTTCATATGGGGCATTTGTCAAGGAGGTAGTTTTCATAAGTGGGCAATTGTGAAGGGGTAGTTATCAGGGACAAATTTCAAAGGGCTAGTTGTCATAAAGGGGCAATTGTCAAGGGGTAGTTATCAAGGACAATTGTCAAGGGGGATGTTGTCATGAGGGGACAATTGTCCAGGGGGTAGTTTTCATAAGGGGGCAATTGTCAAGGGGTAGTTATCAGGGCCAATTAATAACTGGTAGTTGTCATGAGGGGCAATCATATGGGGGGGAGCTGTCATAAGGGGTCTGAGGGCAGTTATCAGGGCCAATTGTCAAGGCGAATTGTCTAGGGGCAGTTGTTATAAGGGGGCAATTGTCAAGGGGGTAGTAATCAGGGTCAATTGTCAAATGGCAATTATCAGGGTAAATTGTCAAGGCGAATTGTCAAGGGGCAGTTGTTATAAGGGGGCAATTGTCAAGGGGGTAGTAATCAGGGCCAATTGTCAAAGGGCAGTTGTTATAAGGGGGCAATTGTCAAGGGGGTAGTTGTCATAATGGGACATTTGTCATAAGGGGCAATTGTCAAGGGGCAGCTATCAGACCCAATTGTGAAGTGGCAGTTTTTATAAGGAGGAAACTGTCAAGGGAGTAGTTGTCATAAGGAGCAATTGTCAATAGGGAGTTGTGCAAAGGGGCAATTATCAAGGGGGTAGTTGTGATAGGGGGAAATTGTCCAGGGGGTAATTGTCATAAAGGGGTGATTATCAAGGGGGTATTTTTCATGAGGGGACAATTGTCAAAGGGGGTAATTTTCAAGGAGGTAGTTGTCATGAGGGGGCAATCATCTGGGGGTGGGGGTAGTTGTCATAAGGAACAATTGTTTAGGGCAGTTGTTATAAGGGGAAATTGACCGGGGCTGAGTTATCAAAAGATGGCAATATACCAGGGGTGGGGAGTTGTCGGAAGGGGCAACTGTCCAGGTTGGAGTTACTATAAGGGAACATTTTCTGCAGGGCAGTTGTCATGCGGTGCAATTGTCTGGGGCAGTATTCATAAAGGAAAATGATCTAATGGGGAGTTGTCATAAAGGGGCAATTGTCCAGGGTGGAGCTGTTATAATTAGGCGATTGCTGGGGGCAGTTTTCACAAGGGGCAATTGTCTAGGGGGCATTTTTCATAAATGGCAATTGTCTGGGGGCATTTGTCATAAGGGGCAATTGTCCAAGGGTAGTTCCCAAAGAGGGCTGTTGTCCAGGGTGGAGTTTTTATAAGGGGCAATTGTCTTGGGGCAGCTGTCATAAGGGGTAATTGTCTGAGGGCAGTTGTCATAAGGGCAATTGTTCATGGGTATTTCCCAGAGAGGGCTGTTGTCCAGGGTGGAGTTTTTATAAGGGCCAATTGTCTTGGGGCAGCTGTCATAAGGGCAATTGTCACAGGCATACACTTGTTTGGGGCAGTTTACATATTAGTGGGCAATTGTATAAGGGGGATTGTCTGTGAGGGAGTTTAAAGGGCAATTGTCCAGAGGCAGCTGACATATGGAGGCAATAGTCCGGGACAGTTGTCTTAAGGGGGAGTTGTCATAAGGAACAATTGTCTAGGGTAGTTGTCATAAGGGGAAACTGTCCGGAGCTGAGAGTTATCATAAGAGGGCAATAGACCAGGGGTGGGGAGTTGTCGCAAGGAGGCAACTGTCTAAGGGCAGTTGTCACAAGGGGAAATTGTCCAAGGCCAGTTGTCAGAAGGGAGCAATTGTTCAGGGGCATTTATCCTTCTGGCCAATTACTTCTAAGGTATTTACTATTGACATTGTCCATGTCATAATACATGAATGATCCCCTATATCCATAATAGAAAAAGCATGTAACATGTCTGCATTGTGCCTTGGTGACCTAATTTTACTTTCGTTGTAATGTGTCCATTGTTAATGACTAAAATTGGGAATTAAAAAAGACATTGAGCTTTACATGTGACTTTGACAAAACCTTCATCATGTTCATTTGGAAATCATATCATTTTGGCTCAAATTTGGACCAATATGAAACAAGACCTCTGATATGTACTTTCAATTCTTTACTTACTTCTGTTTAAATCTGGCATCTTGAATTCCTGTAAAATACAAATAAAATGTTGTATATTGTCAACAATCTTTAGGCATTTCTGGAACATGACAGCATCAGAACAATATTTCAATAACTGTATTCCAGTTTACCCCGTCTGACTGACATTGGTGACTTACCAGTATTTTGAGGACTTTATCAGTACTACACATGCATGTATTTACAATTGCTGCCCAATCATTGGTTATGACTTTATGTTGCTAGTTGTGTTCTACTGTTGGTAACTTACTGTTAAATACTTTAAATCTTATGTGTATCATGTTTTAACATTTTGAAGAACAGAAATAAATTTCAAAGTAACTGTCATGAATTTGTTATGTGTTTTCAGTCGCTAAGCTGTCTGTATAATATCATCTATGTCCCAGGGGCGCTTATAACAATGATCAGATCCATATACAAGCTTCTTTTTAAAATAATGTAACAATTTTGAGCGCAACTACAATTTTTACGGATGAATGTAAAATCTGTAGACTTTTAACGCGAATTAGAACAGTGTATTTTCAGCCTTAAATCGATGAGTGGAAAATACGGACAATCTGTACAAGTGAACAGCTCTGGTATTCATCCCGAATGGAATATTTTGCTGTGGTATACAATGTTACTAGACATTTTAACCTTATTCATGACACTCTGTCTGGTGTTGGACAAGAAAAATACACAGAATCATTACTATCCATCAAAGCATTTAAAAGGTATGCGATAGTAGACGTAACATGATACAATAATACATTTGTTTAGTTGTGGTTGGTGCAATTAGTACACACGAAATAATTGTGTGTCTGCAAATATCAGTAGCTAAAACTACGCTGATAACTTGTCGTAAATATGTGTACCTTCCTGACCTTGTATTTTCTTCTGTTCTGGTACATAATCTTTTTTCTAGAAAAAGAAAATCAACATTTATCAATATAGATTTGAATAAACATTCTGTATTACAGGTTTTTGTCTTATTTATAACAACATACATGTAGGTTTGTGTAAGTTACACACATGGAAAAGGAAAAGTGAACTGAATGTAAACAGTATCTGTCCAAACATATAAATCATCAGGAAATTAACAATTAGTAGAAATAGTAAATTATTAATTGTCAAGTAACGGTTCGTTTATTTTAACATCTTTAGTAATAATTAGTGCATGTTGTTTGCAGACTGTGAAATACTTTCAGATATATCATGATTCCCAGTTGACCAGTTCTTGCTCAGAATTCCCCACAGGCTATAAATACTGAACAAGGAATTCCCCACAGGCTATAAATACTGAACAAGGAATACCCCACAGGCTATAAATACTGAACAAAGAATACACCATAGGCTATAAATACTGAACATAGAATACCACACAGGCTATAAATACTGAACAAGGAATACCCCACAGGCTATAAATACTGAACAAAGAATAAACCACAGGCTATAAATACTGACAGAGAATTCCCCACAGGCTATAAATACTGAACAAAGAATACACCATAGGCTATAAATACTGAACATAGAATACCACACAGGCTATAAATACTGAACAAGGAATACCACACAGGCTATAAATACTGAACAAGGAATACCCCACAGGCTATAAATACTGAACAAAGAATACCACACAGGCTATAAATACTGAACAAGGAATACCCCCACAGGCTATAAATACTGAACAAAGAATAAACCACAGGCTATAAATACTGACAGAGAATACCCCACAGGCTATAAATACTGAACAATGTATACCTCACAGGCTATAAATACTGAACAAGGAATACCCCCAGAGGCTATAAATACTGAACAAAGAATAAACCACAGGCTATAAATACTGACAGAGAATACCCCACAGGCTATAAATACTGAACAATGTATACCTCACAGGCTATAAATACTGAACAAAGAATACCCCACAGGCTATAAATACTGAACAAGGAATACCCCACAGGCTATAAATACTGAACAAAGAATACCACACAGGCTATAAATACTGAACAAGGAATACCCCCACAGGCTATAAATACTGAACAAAGAATAAACCACAGGCTATAAATACTGACAGAGAATACCCCACAGGCTATAAATACTGAACAATGTATACCTCACAGGCTATAAATACTGAACAAAGAATACCCCACAGGCTATAAATACTGAACAAAGAATACCCCACATGCTATAAATACTGAACAAAGAATACCCCACAGGCTATAAATACTGAACAAAGAATACCCCGCAGGCTATAAATACTGAACAAAGAATAAACCACAGGCTATAAATACTGAACAAAGAATACCCCACAGGCTATAAATACTGAACAAAGAATACCCCACAGGCTATAAATACTGAACAAGGAATACCACACAGGCTATAAATACTGAACAAAGTATACCCCACAGGCTATAAATACTGAACAAGGAATACCACACAGGCTATAAATACTGAACAAAGTATACCCCACAGGCTATAAATACTGAACAATGTATAAACCACAGGCTATAAATACTGAACAAGGAATATCACACAGGCTATAAATACTGAACAAAGAATACCCCACAGGCTATAAATACTGAACAAAGAATACCACACAGGCTTTAAATACTGAACAAGGAATACCACACAGGCTTTAAATACTGAACAAGGAATACCACACAGGCTATAAATACTGAACAAAGAATACCCCACAGGCTATAAATACTGAACAATGTATAAACCACAGACTATAAATACTGAACAAGGAATACCACACAGGATATAAATACTGAACAAAGAATACCCCACAGGCTATAAATACCGAACAAAGAATACCACACAGGCTTTAAATACTGAACAAGGAATACCACACAGGCTATAAATACTGAACAAAGAATACCCCACAGGCTATAAATACTGAACAATGTATACCCCACAGGCTATAAATACTGAACAAAGAATACCCCACAGGCTATAAATACTGAACAAAGAATACCCCACATGCTATAAATACTGAACAAAGAATACCCCACAGGCTATAAATACTGAACAAAGAATACCCCGCAGGCTATAAATACTGAACAAAGAATAAACCACAGGCTATAAATACTGAACAAAGAATACCCCACAGGCTATAAATACTGAACAAAGAATACCCCACATGCTATAAATACTGAACAAAGAATACCCCACAGGCTATAAATACTGAACAAAGAATACCCCGCAGGCTATAAATACTGAACACAGAATAAACCACAGGCTATAAATACTGAACAAAGAATACCCCACAGGCTATAAATACTGAACAAAGAATACCCCACATGCTATAAATACTGAACAAAGAATACCCCACAGGCTATAAATACTGAACAAAGAATACCCCGCAGGCTATAAATACTGAACACAGAATAAACCACAGGCTATAAATACTGAACAAAGAATACCCCACAGGCTATAAATACTGAACAAAGAATACCCCACAGGCTATAAATACTGAACAAGGAATACCACACAGGCTATAAATACTGAACAAAGTATACCCCACAGGCTATAAATACTGAACAATGTATAAACCACAGGCTATAAATACAGAACAAGGAATATCACACAGGCTATAAATACTGAACAAAGAATACCCCACAGGCTATAAATACTGAACAAAGAATACCACACAGGCTTTAAATACTGAACAAGGAATACCACACAGGCTATAAATACTGAACAAAGAATACCCCACAGGCTATAAATACTGAACAATGTATAAACCACAGACTATAAATACTGAACAAGGAATACCACACAGGATATACATACTGAACAAAGAATACCCCACAGGCTATAAATACTGAACAAAGAATACCACACAGGCTTTAAATACTGAACAAGGAATACCACACAGGCTATAAATACTGAACAAAGAATACCTCACAGGCTATAAATACTGAACAATGTATACCCCACAGGCTATAAATACTGAACAAAGAATACACCATAGGCTATAAATACTGAACAAAGCATACCTCACAGGCTATAAATACTGAACAAAGTATACTGGTGGTTGTCACAAGTGGACAATTGTCCAGGGGGAGCTGTCATAAGGGACAATTGCCACAAGGAAGCCATTGTCCAAGGGTAGTTGTCATAAGGGGAAAATTGTCCAGGGGCAGTTGTCATAAGGGGACAACAGTCTGGGTCCAGTTGTCATATGGGGACAATTGTCCAGGAGCAGTTTCTTTAAGGGGCCAATTGTCCAGGGGCAGTTTCCTTAAAGGGCCAATTGTCTATGGGGCAGTTTCCATAAGGGGGGAGTTGTCAAAAGGGGGCAATTGTCCAGGGTCAGTTATCATAAGGGGCAATTGTCAATGGGACAATTAATTGTCCCAATGAGGGAGTGTCACACAGATTTCTAAATAAATTTTGTCATCTGATTTCCAACAATTACTAAAATTTTTCATTACAAATACATTCCACCAATTGCATGAATTGTAAAATGACATATTTATGACCTCAAAGCCAATTAACAGGAAATATAATTATTTCACCACAATAAGTTTTAAACAGCAGGTGTCAATCGCCAAATACAGTAGATGTATTTACAGGTAATCCGATTAACATGATTAAGTGGTGCTTCTGGTCAATATAGGCAAACAAAAGTGTCGTAGATCGTACTGATGCACACAGAATTCCACCTTTTGATAAAATATGTAGTGTAAATAAAATTGCAAAAGTTTTGAGTATTTAACTCATTTTTCTTATGTTTTGCTGGTTTCAAATGGATTACGTACCATTTGTGTACATCCAAGATACGTCCAATTACCGTTGGCTACCACTTAGGAAACGAAGAGTACTACGGCCCTTAATGAAAACTGTAACCAATTGATATACAAACGCTTTTTAAATAAGTTTTTAAAATTAAAATTCTTTAAAAATTTATAAACATTTTGTTATAATCATTTTTTAAAACAATTTATACACTGCGATTGAAAGAATAGTTTTTTTTACTATGATATTTTACCAGCACAATCAGAGACATATAATTACATGTAATTATATAACTCTGGTACAATGAATGTATGCTTCTGAGCAGATGCTTATACAGCTCATCCGCTAAAGTGACTAAAGCCTTCAAAATCCCCAAAAATTCCCTGCCTTAGGTAACTGGAGTACCCAGTGGAAACCCTTGACCTTTGGTAACTGGAGTACCCAGTGGAAATCCCTGACCTTTGGTAACTGGAGTACCCAGTGGAAGCCTTTGACCTTTGGTAGCTGGAGTACCCATTGGAAACCCCTGTCCTTTGGTCACTGGAGTACCCAGTGGAAGCCCTTGACCTTTGGTAACTGGAGTACCCAGTGGAAACCCCTGACTTTTGGTAACTGGAGTACCCAGTGGAAGCCCCTTACCTTTGGTAACTGGAGTACCCAGTGGAAACCCCTGACCTTTGGTAACTGGAGTACCCAGTGGAAACCCCTGACATTTGGTAACTGGAGTACCCAGTGGAAGCCGTTGACCTTTGGTAACTGGAGTACCCAGTGGAAACCCCTGACCTTTGGTAACTGGAGTACCCAGTGGAAACCCCTGACTTTTGGTAACTGGAGTACCCAGTGGAAGCCCCTTACCTTTGGTAACTGGAGTACCCAGTGGAAACCCCTGACCTTTGGTAACTGGAGTACCCAGTGGAAACCCCTGACATTTGGTAACTGGAGTACCCAGTGGAAGCCTTTGACCTTTGGTAGCTGGAGTACCCAATGGAAACCCCTGACCTTTGGTAACTGGAGTACCCAGTGGAAACTCCTGACCTTTGGTACCTGGAGTACCCAGTGGAAGCCCCTGACATTTGGTAACTGGAGTACCCAGTGGAAGCCCCTGACCTTTGGTAACTGGAGTACCCAGTGGAAGCCTTTGATCTTTGGTAGATGGAGTACCCAGTGGAAACCACTGACCTTTGGCAACTGGAGTACCCAGTGGGAGCCGTTGACCTTTGGTAACTGGAGTACCCAGTGGAAACCCCTGACCTTTGGTAACTGGAGTACATAGTGGATGCCCTTGACCATTGGTAACTGGAGTACTTAGTGGAAGCCCATGACCTTTGGTAACTGGAGTACCCAGTGGAAACCCCTGACCTTTGGTAACTGGAGTACCCAGTGGAAGCCCCTGACCTTTGGTAACTGGAGTACCCAGTGGAAGCCCTTGACCTTTGGTAACTGGAGTACACAGTGGAAACCCTTGACCTTTGGTAACTGGAGTACACAGTGGAAGCCCCTGACCTTTGGTAACTGGAGTACGCAGTGGAAACGCCTGACCTTTGGTAACTGGACTACCCAGTGGAAGCCCTTGACCTTTGGTAACTGGAGTACGCAGTGGAAACCCCTGACCTTTGGTAACTGGACTCCCAGTGGAGTCCCCTGACCTTTGGTAACTGGAGTACCCAGTGGAAACCCCTGACATTTGGTAACTGGAGTACCCAGTGGAAGCCTTTGACCTTTGGTAGCTGGAGTACCCAGTGGAAGCCCTGACATTTGGTAACTGGAGTACCCAGTGGGAGCCCTTGACCTTTGGTAACTGGAGTACCCAGTGAAAACCCCTTACCTTTGGTAACTGGAGTACCCAGTGGAAACCCCTGACCATTGGTAACTGGAGTACCCAGTGGAAACCCCTGACCTTTGGTAACTGGAGTACCCAGTGGAAGCCCCTGATCTGTGGTAACTGGAGTACCCAGTTGAAGCCCTTGACCTTTGGTAACTGGAGTACAAAGTGGAAGCCCTTGACCTTTGGTAACTGGAGTACACAGTGGAAGCCCTTGACCTTTGGTAACTGGACTCCCAGTGGAAACCCCTGACCTTTGGTAACTGGAGTACCCAGTGGAAATCCCTGACATTTGGTAACTGGAGTACCCAGTGGAAACCCTTGACCTTTGGTAACTGGAGTACCCAGTGGAAGCCTTTGACCTTTGGTAACTGGAGTACACAGTGGATGCCCCTGACCTTTGGTAACTGGAGTACCCAGTGGAAGCCTTTGACCTTTGGTAACTGGAGTACCCAGTGGAAGCCCCTGACATTTGGTAACTGGAGTACTTAGTGGAAGCCCCATGACCTTTTGTAACTGGAGTACCCAGTGGAAACCCCTGACATTTAGTAACTGGAGTACACAGTGGAAACCCCTGACCTTTGGTAACTGGAGTACCAAGTGGAAGCCCCTGACATTTGGTAACTGGAGTACTTAGTGGAAGCCCCTGACATTTGGTAACTGGAGTACTTAGTGGAAGCCCCTGACATTTGGTAACTGGAGTACTTAGTGGAAGCCCCTGACATTTGGTAACTGGAGTACGCAGTGGAAACCCTTGACCTTTGGTAACTGGAGTACCCAGTGGAAACCCCTGACCTTTGGTACCTGGAGTACCCAGTGGAAACCCCTGACCTTTGGTAACTGGAGTACCCAGTGGAAGCCGTTGACCTTTGGTAGCTGGAGTACCCAGTGGAAGCCTTTGACCTTTGGTAACTGGAGTACCCAGTGGAAGCCCTTGACCTTTGGTAACTGGAGTACCCAGTGGAAGCCTTTGACCTTTGGTAACTGGAGTACCCAGTGAAAGCCCCTGACATTTGGTAACTGGAGTACCCAGTGGAAGCCTTTGACCTTTGGTAGCTGTAGTACCCAGTGGAAACCCCTGACCTTTGGTAACTGGAGTACCCAGTGGAAACCCCTGACCTTTGGTAACTGGAGTACACAGTGGAAGCCCCTGACCTGTGGTAACTGGAGTACTCAGTTGAAGCCCTTGACCTTTTGTAACTGGAGTACCCAGTGGAAACCCCTGACCTTTGGTACCTGGAGTACCCAATGGAAGCCACTGACCTGTGGTAACTGGAGTACCCATTTGAAGCCTTTGACCTTTGGTAACTGGAGTACCCAGTGGAAGCCCGTGACCTTTAGTAACTGGAGTACCCAGTGGAAGCCCCTGACCTTTGGTAACTGGAGTACACAGTGGAAGCCCTTGACCTTTGGTAACTGGACTCCCAGTGGAAACCCCTGACCTTTGGTAACTGGAGTACCCAGTGGAAACCCCTTACCTTTGGTAACTGGAGTACACAGTGGAAGCCCCTGACCTTTGGTAACTGGAGTACCCAGTGGAAACCCTTGACCTTTGGTAACTGGAGTACATAGTGGAAGCCCTTGACATTTGGTAACTGGAGTACACAGTGGAAGCCCCTGACCTTTGGTAACTGGAGTACCCAGTGGAAACCCCTGACCTTTGGTAACTGGAGTACTTAGTGGAAGCCCTTGACCTTTGGTAACTGGAGTACTTAGTCACTGTTAGTGGAAGAGCATGACCTTTGGTAACTGGAGTACCCAGTGGAAGCCCCTGACATTTGGTAACTGGAGTACCCAGTGGAAGCCTTTGACCTTTGGTAGCTGGAGTACCCAGTGGAAACCCCTGACCTTTGGTAACTGGAGTACCCAGTGGGAGCCCTTTGGTAACAGGAGTACCCAGTGGAAACCCCTGACCTTTGGTAACTAGAGTACTTAGTGGAAGCCCTTGACCTTTGGTAACTGGAGTACTTAGTGGAAGCGCATAACCTTTGGTAACTGGAGTACCCAGTGGAAGCCCTTGACCTTTGGTAACTGGAGTACTTAGTGAAAGCCCATGACCTTTGGCATCTGGAGTACCCAGTGGAAACCCCTGACCTTTGGTAACTGGAGTACCCAGTGGAAGCCCCTGACATTTGGTAACTGGAGTACTTAGTGGAAGCCCCTGACATTTGGTAACTGGAGTTCCCAGTGGAAACCCCTGACCTTTGGTAACTGGAGTACCCAGTGGAAGACCCTTACCTTTGGTAACTAGAGTACCCAGTGGAAGCCCTTGACCTTTGATAACTGGAGTACCCAGTGGAAACCCCTGACCTTTGGTAACTGGAGTACCCAATGGAAACCCCTGACCTTTGGTAACTGGAGTACACAGTGGAAGCCCCTGACCTTTGGTAACTGGAGTACACAGTGGAAGCCCTTGACCTGTGGTAACTGGAGTACCCAGTTGAAGCCCTTGACCTTTGGTAAATGGACTACCCAGTGGAAGCCCTTGACCTTTGGTAACTGGAGTACCTAGTGGAAGCCCCTGACATTTGGTAACTGGAGTACGCAGTGGAAACCCCTGACCTGTGGTAACTGGAGTTCCCAATGGAAGCCATTGACCTTTGGTAACTGGAGTACCCAGTGGAAGCCCCTGACCTTTGGTACCTGGAGTACCCAGTGGAAGCCCCCGACATTTGGTACCTGGAGTACCCAGTGGAAACCCCTGACATTTGGTAGTTGGAGTACCCAGTGGAAACCCCTGACCTTTGGTAACTGGAGTACCCAGTGGAAGCCTTTGACATTTGGTAGCTGGAGTACCCAGTGAAAACCCCTGACCTTTGGTAACTGGAGTACTTAGTGGAAGCCCCTGACCTTTGGTAACTGGAGTACACAGTGGAAACCCCTGACCTTTGGTAACTGGAGTACCCAGTGGAAGCCTTTAATATTTGGTAGCTGGAGTACCCAGTGAAAACCCCTGACCTTTGGTAACTGGAGTACTTAGTGGAAGCCCCTGACCTTGGTAACTGGAGTACACAGTGGAAGCCCCTGACCTTTGGTAACTGGAGTACACAGTGGAAGCCCTTTACCTCTGGTAACTGGAGTACCCAATGGAAACCCCTGACCTTTGGTAACTGGACTCCCAGTGGAAACCCCTGACCTTTGGTAACTGGAGTACCCAGTGGAAACCCCTGACCTTTGGTAACTGGAGTACCCAGTGGAAGCCTTTGACCTTTGGTAGCTGGAGTACCCAGTGGAAACCCCTGACCTTTGGTAACTGGAGTACCCAGTGAAAGCCTTTGACCTTTGGTAACTGGAGTACACAGTGGAAGCACCTGACCTTTGGTAACTGTAGTACCCAGTGGAAACCCCTGACATTTGGTAACTGGAGTACTCATTTATATAATAAATAGTTTTGTAGAGGCTTCAATGAGCCTTATCTTTTTATCAAAATCTACAAAAGGGGCCTTTGTTGTGCAAAGAGCTTGGCCCTCTCCAAATACTTTACACATTGTCATAATTTCCCTATTGTATCCTGTCAACCCAATAAGAGGGCCTCCCTTATCTGCCTTCTGGTGACGTGTTGGGCATCTGTGCACGTGGAGTACTATGAAGCTTCCCAGTATGGTCTCAATGAATCAGTTAAAAGGTTTAAAAATATAAAAGAACGATAACAAAATGAAATTAATCAAAAACCTGAATTTTACACGTTTCATATTTTCTTAAAGAATCTGCAAAAAAAATGTATTCAAATTTACTTTTCTTTAATAAATGAATATATGACATACAGACTTATGGATGATAGAGATACATCTATTGCCTATAAAATAAAAATACATTTGATGAAATTTCCTACCTCTGTATAGTCTTCAAACCATGTCTGGAAAAAATCTTGAATTCTATGACTATTGCTATGTTCTTCACAAAAGTATTCATCTTCTAACTTCAGCAACTCACTGTAGCTATGGCGACCATCAGACATGTGTATGTTGCCATCTGAGCACTTCGACTTTACAGTGTAACTCACACTCCTTGTTTCAAATCTTTCTTTTAATCTCTCTACTGAAACTTTCATTTCTTCTAGCATTGCTTTACAAGTTCCTTTCTCCACATTTTTCCATTGCCATATCTGTAGTGCTATTGTGTTTTTACAGAAACACAAACAAAATTTTCTGAACTTGGTATTGTCAAGAAAGAATACTCCCATACCATGATAAATAGCCATTCGCCCGGTCTTTGGTTCAGTGCACATAGCATACTGACTGATATAATGACACAAAATATGGTTAAAAAAATCAAACGGCATAAAATCAAACTCTATACACAACCATGGTGTGCGCTTACAGTTATCTTTTTTTGCATTAAACATATCAATGATATCTGTAAATGAAGCTTTCTCAGAGATCATGCAAGGCATATAATAAGTAGGTAAGATTTGCCTTTGTCCATTTTCCATCAAAGTTGTTAGCTTTACTATAATGCCAAATATTTCCATTACATTTAATATATGACCACTATGTTTGCTAAAGTCAAGTTCTGGCTCTTTATCAAAGAGTTTTACAATCAGAGAGTGCTCAAGCTTTCCTGTGTCTGCTAGTGCTCTATATTCATCTGACAGCATCAGGTTGGTATTAAATTTGTCCGATACGAGACATCTGAAGGCATTTGCTAACCATTTTTGATTAAGTATAATATATTCTTTTAAACTCGCAAAATATATGACACCCCCAACCTTATGTTGATATTTCAGGAAAAGGTTCATTTCATCCTCGCTATCAATTGAACACTGAGAAGATAATTTCAGGATATCTGGCCAAGATAATATACTCACACCAGCCTCTCTAAAAACATCAATTAAGTGCTCTAAACGGATCCATTTTAAAGGTAACTGTTCAGCAAAAGTTTTCAGTTGCTTTCCATATTTAAAAATTGTGGCACGTAAACTACAGATATCCTCCTCCTTCGATTCGGTGTTTGACACATAGCATATCTCCCTAATATGCTTCTTCTTATATTCGTTTCTTAATACAGAACCCAGCTGTTTACGAAAAACCTGTTTTCTTTCCTCCAGCTAAAATAAAGAAAAAACATACATGATATGATTGCACCAGTTTTTTTCAGCTGGTCTAAACTGTTGTTTGTATTCTGATCAAAAGACTACATGTCAACAATTCTACAAATCTATTTGTAAAGCTTACGGTTATTTCACTGATTGATAATGACCAGAGATATAACCTTTCATGTTGTGTTTCTCGATCTCAAAAATAAGAGAGATTTAATTTAATTTGTTTATTTTGTTGTCATTTGTTGACAGGTGGTGATATCTATCTGACTACAGGACTGAATGTATAACAAACATCACAAACACTAAGAAGTTGTCATTGGTTTAGGAAAAGTAGATTCAATTGTAAATGTTTAAGAGGACAATAAGGATGGATGACAACAGATCCATTGTGGCATTAAATATGAAAACAAATAATCTAATGGGCATCTGAATGCACATCAAAATAACTGAAATTTCTTCATAACACGGCAGAGTGTTTTTTCCAAAAATACACAAAAAACAAATTGTTAATGTTTTTCAAAACACTTACATGATCTCTACACTCATCAATTCTTGTGCAAACAATTATAGTTGGAGGGTATAGGAATTCTGTCTTTGTCTCCTCTTTTGATTCCTCATCAACTCCACAGCAGTGAATACTATCAAGCCAGAAATCTACATACTCTGCAAAAATAATAAAGGTGACAATCTTACAAAATAACACCATTGACAATAGGCCTTATACATGTATTTTGTGGAAGGTTTATTCTTAGCAAACATGATAACTTGAATTGCCTTTGGTGACAATTGTTTATGCCAGAATTAGGAATCTTGACCATTTAAAATTATGCGAAATGTATACATGATTACAAAATGGAGATGTGGAGGTCTTTTTGGTACCTTTCCGTTATCTCTTGTTAATCATGTTAGTTGTTTCTCAGTTTTTTAAATTGTTGAACATTAATTTCATGTAGATACAATTCAGACCATGGACTAGCTAAGTATATTCAGACCATGGACTATCCAGGTAATTTCAGACCATGGACTATCCAGGTAATTTCAGACCATGGACTATCCAAGTATTTTCAGACCATGGACTAGCCAAGTATATTCAGACTATGGACCATCTAAGTGCTAGTATATTCACACTATTGACAATCTACAGAGCAAGCACTGGAATGAAAATTTTTCTTCATGCCGTAATGAAAATTAAGTACTTAGACAATGTGAAGTCACCAAATAACATCGTGTTAGGCATAAATTACAGGAAAACCTAAAGTGTTGGTGGGTTGTCATGAATTACTGTTACGCATATAAAAGGGGGATTCAATCCAGAATTTTCCCACTATCATGCTTGTTCATGGATAAAAACCACATATACAATTTGTAAACTAGATATCCAAATGAACGTTTTAAAGTTGGTTCAAATTGGCTTAGTAGTTTCCTAGAAGTTTTTCTTTAAAACACGAACAGAAGACAGACACCAAGTGATGGCACATGAACTTTGGCCTGGTTAGCTAAAAAGCAGGAAATACCAGTTATACCGAACTATATTTTTCTTATCAAAAAGCTACAAACCTCCAATCTTATCAAAACCTTCCTCAATGTTGATCGGTTGTACATCTTTCATGATGTTGGTAACTAAGAGATGTATTGCGTTTGGATTGAGGAATATTGGGTGAGTGGCATAGTATTCCTTCTCTCCAGCAAAATCCAAAAGTCCACATTCTACTAACACCTCAGATGGAATATCCACTTCTTCAATACCATTAAAAAAATCATCTAAAGCTTGAGAAACTTCTTCGTTTAATAATTTGGTAATTAAACCCTGATGTAGCTGTGAAGTACTCTCAACCTCCATTTCTATATCACCTGATATATTGTGTATTGGTGTCATCATCTGTTCTTCAAATACCCTGTTAACAGATTCATCTTCAAGCATATCATGTAATGTCCGTTTTCTTCCTGAGCTATTATGACTGGTACCAGTTGATTCTCTGATATTACTAAATGTACTATGACTGTTTTCATCATCTTTCAAACCAGTGACATAGTAGCTGCTCTGGGGGTAGTTCTCCAGTAAAGAGTTTTTATCTCCACTGTTTGAATTTTTGGCTTTTTTCAATCTCAACAACAGTTCTTTCTTTTTACCTGACACTGTGAAATAAAACAAGAGACTCAGTACAGATATGGCATAAATTGTAAACAAAATACTAGAAAAACTGTGAGAAATGCACACTAATTGATTCCCCCGGCTTCCCAATTTTCAAAACACCCAAAATATAAATCTGATCAAAATGTGAAATATCAGGTGTACAATGGCACTATGTGACAAAGATTCTTTGTAAGTTTTATCGAAGTCCATTCAGTATTGTAGGAGGAATTATAAAAGTCCTATAAACATGATAAAGGAATAATTAACTGCTGACATAACCGAGTTGACCCTTTAAAGGAAAGAGTGCCAAGTTTTTGGTTTTCTTAAGATGTATTTTAATTAATAAGATCATTGACAGACAGTTCATGACAAAATATAGTGTGATTTCAAAATTACAACAATATAAAATAGTGAAACGATCTAAAACGTCTACAGGGTATAATAATAACATAAATGATTTGAAAATCTAATATGTCAAGAATAATAAATGTACTTTTCTGTCAACTTATGCTATATAATTGTTGTATTTACCGTGATCAAAGATCCATTGGCCATTACTCAGGTTAATTTTACATCGATGTATATCGACCCCATCTGTACTCTGAACTCCTGCCATACTCTGTCCTAGTAGCCGTCTCAGCAGACATGTTTTACCGACTCCATTTTCACCTATAATAACTACCCTGATGTAGTACCTCATCTCAGTCCCAGATTTGATGATTTCCATATATAATTCTTTATCTTTTTCACTTAACTGTTGGATAGCTTTGGGGATTTCTATTAAATAAAAAAATAAATCACTATCAACATATTGGATGGTCAATGTGTATTAATGTCTAATAAAAAGCATGTCATTGTTCAGTTTCTTCCTCTTTGAAGCCATGAAAACTATTCCATCAAGAGTATAGTTGTGGTTAGGACACACCAGTGTTCTCCCCAGAAATTTTGGATAGCATCACATTTAGCATGACTTATCGGTCGACCCAATTACACATTGTTTTTGCATGTTTTTATTAAAATGCATGTTTTATACATGTTGGAGTATATATTTTGTTACTTATTTTTACTTTTGAGATACTTAATATATACATATGTGTAATAAAGGAGTATTAAAAAACTTCATTATTTATTTATTTATAATTCATGATAAACACAATGTCAGATCCACTCAAATCAATGAGAAATAGTTTCAAAAGCACAAATGTTACATAAATGACAAAGGCAATCATCACACTATCGTTAGCCCTTTTTCTGTGCAAAAGCAGTTGTTAAATTCTATCGCCAGTCGATTGTACTTCTCAGTTTGTGGCACTAAAAGTTTGCTCACAATCAATCTTGTTAAATTCATCAGCTATGAAAATAGCATTTTCCAAGATACGTCACTGTACGAAGCAAACGATTTGCTATATATTGGTAGCGTTCATTGTAAGAACTATTATATCGACAGAGGTCTTTGCACTGGTCCTTGAATCCTTACCGATAGTTGTTGGCAATTCTTATGTCGGGGACATTAAAGACAAACATAATATGATAAGGTCCCTGTCTATCTTCAGTGCTCGGAAGCAGTAAATCACGGCCTGTGTTCAAAACATCGATGTGGATGGTATAATTTTCGACATTTGGCTTTCAAAACTCCTTCTGAATCCATTTAAGCTTGTATCACGTGTTGATCACATGGTTTTGCAATTAAATGTCATAAGTGTGAGCTTGGGAGCACCAAACCCGAATAGTTATTATCCAAACGGGCAATTAACACATATTTAATTACTTTTTAAATTACAGGTGATCAAAGAAAATTTATTAGAAATGTTTTTTTTTCTTTGTTGTTATAAGCGGCCGATTGTTGTCTAACAATGGCGCGAGTTACCGATGTTAAAAATTATAGCATCTCAGCGATTTGGATAGCGTCTCGGTGCCGAAATGCTAAAACGGTCTGGGGAGAACACTGCACACTGACAACAAAAATGTCATTTTTTTCATTTAATACCCACAAACAAATATTTAATGAAACTGTCCTAACTCACTTACTTGTACATTTATGATGAACATGTGCAATGTACCAAATTAAAGAAAAATAGAAAATAAATTAAAGAATAAATTAGTCGTCCCTCTCTGTGTACTACAACCATCACAAAAGTCATAAGTTTGTTTTTACACAACTCTATTTAGGATAATTAACTGTATCATCATCGATGGCCCAGTGGTTAAGATAGTCATTTACAACTTATCACGTGCCTGTCAATAATGAGATGGCACATTTGAGTCTCACTGTATGACTTCAACCTTTATTGACAAGGATTGCCAGTTTTTTAGTTTTACTGTAATGAAATTTTAAAAATGATTTAAAGGTTGGAGGTTATAATAAATGGATACTACAGATTTTTCCCACAATAAAAACTGGAACCCATGATATAACTGAAAAATTGCTGAAAGTGGCATTAAACCCCAACCAACTAATATCTATATAAGCTGTTGATGTCAGAGAAAAGAATATAATGTCATACATATAGCTAGGACTCAGGGCAAACAAAGCTGTGGTTAAACAAATGTCATACACATAGCTAGGACTGGGGGCAGACAAAGCGGTGGTTAAACAAATGTCATACATATAGCTAGGACTGGGGGCAGACAAAGCTGTGGTTAAACAATTGTCATACATATAGCTAGGACTCGGGGCAGACAAAGCTGTGGTTAAACAAATGTCATACACATAGCTAGGACTCGGGGCAGACAAAGCTGTGGTTAAACAAATGTCATACATATAGCTAGAACTGGGGGCAGACAAAGCTGTGGTTAAACAAATGTCATACACATAGCTAGAACTCGGGGCAGACAAAGCTGTGGTTAAACAAATGTCATACATATAGCTAGGACTTGGGGCAGACAAAGCTGTGGTTAAACAAACGTCATACATATAGCTAGGACTGGGGGCAGACAAAGCTGTGGTTAAACAAACGTCATACATATAGCTAGAACTGGGGGCAGACAAAGCTGTGGTAAAACAAACGTCATACATATAGCTAGGACTCGGGGCAGACAAAGCTGTGGTTAAACAAACGTCATACATATAGCTAGGACTCCGGACAGACAAAGCTGTGGTTAAAGAAATGACATACATATAGCCAGAACTGGGGGCAGACAAAGCTGTGGTTAAAAAAATGTCATACATATAGCTAGGACTGGGGGCAGACAAAGCTGTGGTTAAACAAATGTCATACATATAGCTAGGACTCGGGGCAGACAAAGCTGTGGTTAAACAAATGTCATACATATAGCTAGGACTCAGGGCAGACAAAGCTGTAGTTAAACAAACATCATACATATAGCTAGGACTCGGGGCAGACAAAGCTGTGGTTAAACAAATGTCATACATATAGCTAGAACACGGGGCAGACAAAGCTGTGGTTAAACAAATGTCATACATATAGCTAGGACTCAAGGCAGACAAAGCTGTGGTTAAACAAATGTCATACATATAGCTAGGACTCGGGGCAGACAAAGCTGTGGTTAAACAAATGTCATACATATAGCTAGGACTCGGGGCAGACAAAGCTGTGGTTAAACAAATGTCATACATATAGCTACGACTGGGGGCAGACAAAGCTGTGGTTAAACAAATGTCATACATATAGCTACGACTGGGGGCAGACAAAGCTGTGGTTAAACAAATGTCATACATATAGCTAGGACTCGGGGCAGACAAAGCTGTGGTTAAACAAATGTCATACACATAGCTAGGACTGGGGGCAGACAAAGCTGTGGTTAAACAAATGTCATACATATAGCTAGGACTGGGGGCAGACAAAGCTGTGGTTAAACAAATGTCATACATATAGCTACGACTGGGGGCAGACAAAGCTGTGGTTAAACAAATGTCATACATATAGCTACGACTGGGGGCAGACAAAGCTGTGGTTAAACAAATGTCATACACATAGCTAGGACTGGGGGCAGACAAAGCTGTGGTTAAACAAATGTCATACACATAGCTAGGACTCGGGGCAGTCAAAGCTGTGGTTAAACAAATGTCATACACATAGCTAGGACTGGGGGCAGACAAAGCTGTGGTTAAACAAACGTCATACACATAGCTAGGACTCGGGGCAGACAAAGATGTGGTTAAACAAATGTCATACACATAGCTAGGACTGGGGGCAGACAAAGCTGTGGTTAATCAAATGTCATACATATAGCTAGGACTCGGGGCAGACAAAGCTGTGGTTAAACAAATGTCATACACATAGCTAGGACTCGGGGCAGACAAAGCTGTGGTTAAACAAATGTCATAAATATAGCTAGGACTGGGGGCAGACAAAGCTGTGGTTAAACAAACGTCATACATATAGCTCGGACTCGGGGCAGACAAAACTGTGGTTAAACAAACGTCATACATATAGCTAGGACTGGGGGCAGACAAAGCTGTGGTTAAACAAATGTCATACACATAGCTAGGACTCGGGGCAGACTAAGCTGTGGTTAAACAAATGTCATACATATAGCTAGAACTGGGGGCAGACAAAGCTGTGGTTAAACAAATGTCATACATATAGCTAGGACTCGGGGCAGACAAAGCTGTGGTTAAACAAACGTCATACATATAGCTAGGACTGGGGGCAGACAAAGCTGTGGTTAAACAAACGTCATACATATAGCTAGGACTGGGGGCAGACAAAGCTGTGGTTAAACAAACGTCATACATATAGCTCGGACTCGGGGCAGACAAAACTGTGGTTAAACAAACGTCATACATATAGCTAGGACTGGGGGCAGACAAAGCTGTGGTTAAACAAATGTCATACACATAGCTAAGACTCGGGGCAGACTAAGCTGTGGTTAAACAAATGTCATACATATAGCTAGAACTGGGGGCAGACAAAGCTGTGGTTAAACAAATGTCATACATATAGCTAGGACTCGTGGCAGACAAAGCTGTGGTTAAACAAACGTCATACATATAGCTAGGACTGGGGGCAGACAAAGCTGTGGTTAAACAAACGTCATACATATAGCTAGGACTGGGGGCAGACAAAGCTGTGGTTAAACAAATGTCATACATATAGCTAGGACTCGGGGCAGACAAAGCTGTTGTTAAACAAATGTCATACATATAGCTAGGACTCAGGGCAGACAAAGCTGTGGTTAAACAAATGTCATACATATAGCTAGGACTGGGGGCAGACAAAGCTGTGGTTAAACAAATGTCATACATATAGCTAGAACTCGGGGCAGACAAAGCTGTTGTTAAACAAATGTCATACATATAGCTAGGACTCAGGGCAGACAAAGCTGTGGTTAAACAAACGTCATACATATAGCTAGGACTGGGGGCAGACAAAGCTGTGGTTAAACAAATGTCATACACATAGCTAGGACTCAGGGCAGACAAAGCTGTGGTTAAACAAACGTCATACATATAGCTAGAACTGGGGGCAGACAAAGCTGTGGTTTAAGACATGTCATACATATAGCTAGAACTGGGGGCAGACAAAGCTGTTGTTAAACAAATGTCATACATATAGCTAGGACTCAGGGCAGACAAAGCTGTGGTTAAACAAATGTCATACATATAGCTAGAACTGGGGGCAGACAAAGCTGTGGTTTAACACATGTCATACATATAGCTAGGACTCGGGGCAGACAAAGCTGTGGTTAAACAAATGTCATACATATAGCTACGACTGGGGGCAGACAAAGCTGTGGTTAAACAAATGTCATACATATAGCTAGGACTCAGGGCAGACAAAGCTGTTGTTAAACAAATGTCATACATATAGCTAGGACTCAGGGCAGACAAAGCTGTTGTTAAACAAATGTCATACATTTAGCTAGGACTCAGGGCAGACAAAGCTGTTGTTAAACAAATGTCATACATATAGCTAGGACTGGGGGCAGACAAAGCTGTGGTTAAACAAACGTCATACATATAGCTAGGACTCAGGGCAGACAAAGCTGTGGTTAAACAAATGTCATACATATAGCTAGAACTCGGGGCAGACAAAGCTGTTGTTAAACAAACGTCATACATATAGCTAGGACTGGGGGCAGACAAAGCTGTGGTTAAACAAATGTCATACATATAGCTAGGACTGGGGGCAGACAAAGCTGTGGTTAAACAAACGTCATACATATAGCTCGGACTCGGGGCAGACAAAGCTGTGGTTAAACAAATGTCATACATATAGCTAGGACTCGGGGCAGACAAAGCTGTGGTTAAACAAATGTCATACATATAGCTAGGACTGGGGGCAGACAAAGCTGTGGTTAAACAAATGTCATACATATAGCTAGGACTCGGGGCAGACAAAGCTGTGGTTAATCAAATGTCATACATATAGCTAGGACTCGGGGCAGACAAAGCTGTTGTTAAACAAACGTCATACATATAGATAGGACTCAGGGCAGACAAAGCTGTGGTTAAACATACGTCTTACATAAAGCTAGGACTGGGGGCAGACAAAGCTGTGGTTAAACAAACGTCATACATATAGCTAGGACTGGGGGCAGACAAAGCTGTGGTTAAACAAATGTCATACATATAGCTAGGACTGGGGGCAGACAAAGCTGTGGTTAAACAAACGTCATACATATAGCTCGGACTCGGGGCAGACAAAGCTGTGGTTAAACAAATGTCATACATATAGCTAGGACTCGGGGCAGACAAAGCTGTGGTTAAACAAATGTCATACATATAGCTAGGACTGGGGGCAGACAAAGCTGTGGTTAAACAAATGTCATACATATAGCTAGGACTCGGGGCAGACAAAGCTGTGGTTAATCAAATGTCATACATATAGCTAGGACTCGGGGCAGACAAAGCTGTGGTTAAACATACGTCTTACATAAAGCTAGGACTGGGGGCAGACAAAGCTGTGGTTAAACAAACGTCATACATATAGCTCGGACTCGGGGCAGACAAAGCTGTGGTTAAACATACGTCTTACATAAAGCTAGGACTCGGGGCAGACAAAGCTGTGGTTAAACAAACGTCATACATATAGCTAGGACTCGGGGCAGACAAAGCTGTGGTTAAACAAAAGAAGGAACAACAAAAAAACCAAAAATTCAGTAATACGACCCCCCCCCAAAAAAAAAAAACAAAGACAGGGGGTGATTCCATGTGCTTCAGATGGGTAGGCAACTCCAATAAACATTCCAGTAATAACATTTAGAATGGATTATGTAGTTTTTACAGCATAACAAATTTTACCAGAGCCTCTGCTATATGTGAATGATGAATACTGCAGGAAAACAACTTTGTACTCACTGTAAGTGAAGCACCTGCTCTAAAGAACAGATAACTCTGCATATGGGAGATAAATCATGTTTACCATGAGTAGCTGGAGAATTAAAAAAACTGTGCACAGCAACAGTTTATAACGAAAACATGCATACAGCTTGTAGTAATTATTTTAACTAATTCAGAAGTTGTGCTGTCCAATGCAACACAGTGTTACTTGTTAAGTCTGATCCAAGATTGTTTATGGTCTAACCTTGCACTGTAAGTTCTGTCCATCGAACACAGTGTTTTATCTGGACAGAGTATTTTCCTTTATCATCAATTCTTGTATTGTTAACAACAAGTCTGTGAAGTTTTCCATGTCTCTCCACTTTATATTTGTCTGATGTGCTCACTTCATTGCCATCTTTGAACCACAGGGCTGTCTGACTGTCATCAAGTACTTCACATTCAAACTGAACAGTTTCACCCTCAATACATGTCATAGTACACAATGGTTTGGTGAAGTATTCTGTAATGGAAATGTAAGTAATTTTAAATAAAATGTTTGCAGTGTCAACACAAACAGCATTTTTTCTTAAAATGACATCAAAAGAAAAAAAAACATACATTTAAAGTGCTTCAAAGCATTCAAGGTTAGATATTGTTTCATGCCAACTGTTCAATTTTCGAATCTATCATAACAAGAGCAGGTTGGCTGCGCAAGTCTAACTTATGCAATATGATCAAGCACAAAATTGTGACTTTTTTGTAAATATCATCCAACTTTATCAAATTATCTCAGATATACATGTAAGTTGACCTCAAACATATCTAGAACACTATGTGCTTACGTACATGTAAGTAGGTTTTGCCCCTGGGATCCAATCAACATCAATTCCTTTTAACATGCTATCTTACATTTGTTTATGTTTATAGTCATTTTTGATTGGTCAATAAAGCAACTAAGAATACAACTTTCTCACAATTTATTCCACACCCATGTCCCACCATTATATTTTGGGGTGAATAGAACACATTTGAATCATACAGACACTACTCTGAAACCAACAATAATAAAGTTCTGAGGCAGAAGTATATTTACCTATCACAACAAGCGATGCCTCTCTGACTCTGTTGTTTATGCTGACTGTATATGTTGCTGTATCATGTTGATCACAATTCTTAATAGATAGTCTGTGAATTTTTCCTGCTTGTAAAATTTCAAACTTTCCATCATTTTTCAAGTTAATTCCATTTTTGTTCCAGCAAGCAGGTAAGCTGTTGTCTATAACTTCGCATGTGAATTCTGCTGTCTCTCCTTCAATGCATTCCAAACTATGAAGGTTCTTTGTAAAGTATTCTGTAAATAATATAATAGTAATCAAGGTTGGAATTCAGTATTTTTTGTTGTTGCGATATTTATAGCATGATTAGGTTTCATCTTGAATATTGTTTACCCTTAACAGATTTTTACAAGTAGTACTGTGTAATAATGCTCCCTGATGATACCTCACTCTGTTACAGACACACTAACACACATACAGACCAACAACAGTATACCCCTATCCCATATGTGGAGCATGGTTATAATAAACAAGAAAATTCAATTTAAGAATAAAGTTTTGTTTATTTATTAAGACATTTGTTTAGAGACAAGTGCCATAATTAAATAATGAACTTAAACAGCAATATACTGGCAATATTGTAATATACATATATTATTTAACAGGAATTCATTCTTAAATCACACACTTCCACTTTTTGACTTTGTCATCTACATGATCTAGAGGCTCCCATGAGCCTGTAAACACCCACCTAGAACACAAATTCTATACTTCAACTATAATTAATTTTTTTTTAATTTACAGTTTCAGTCTAGTTATTAAAGCTTTTAACTGTTTAAGTCATTGATAAAATAAGGACTTCTTCAAAACATTTGATTCAGTACAACTCCAAGGTATCATCAGACAATTTCTGAAAATTAAATTATTTGTAGGCCTTGTCCTTAAAGGTTAATTTAATAATTTACAATTGTATTCTAGGTGTTGTACAGACTTATTAAAAACACAAAAACTTATTATTGTGTCCAAATTGGTCATTAAAGAACAATAACTCATAAAGAGTCATCAAACAATTTTGGACTGAGCAATGATTTTCTTTTCTGCTCATTTGTGCAATTTACAGTTTAACTCTAGTTGTTATGGCATTTAGTTTACAAGACGAAAACTACAAATTTCACAAAAAAATGTTATTAAAGGGTTATAACTCTTATAAGGAGTCATAAAACAATTTCAGACCAATAAAGTGAATTGTCATTTACAGGGAATAACTCCTATAAGGAGTGGTCCGACAATTTTGGACCAATAAAGTGTTTTGTAACCATTGTCTTGCTGATCATATAAGCAATTAACCATTTCAATCTAGCTCTTATGGTTTTCATGTTATATTGTAATAATCTAAAATTTTGTAAACAATTGTCATTAAAGGGCAATAACTCCTACAAGAAGCCTTTACAATTTCAGACTAATAGCAACTATTGTAGACCTTAATGTGTTGATCAGTTTGAGGTAACAGTTTTCTGTATAGCTGTTATCATTTTTGAGATGTTGACCAGAAACATGTGTTAACACCTATGTTCTATTTTTAGTAACAATGGCCATCTTTGTCTGTTGATCAACACCCTGGGTACAAATTTGACCAAGTGTGAAGAAATTTGGCCCAGTGATTTCAGAGAAGATTTTTGAAAAAGTTTACAACAGACAACAAGTGATGGCATAAGCTTACATGAACCTTCAGTCCAGGCGAGCTAAAAATGGTATGATTGCAAATAAATTAATTAGACACTAGAAATGTCAACTGAATGGCAGAAAAAGGAAAAAGCAATGTGGTAAAAGGCATTGCTGGTAAGGCATGGGTACCACAATGTAAAAAGGACAAACAGAAGTGTGGATGGACTGACATCCCATCATTACTGATCACTGGAAAAGTGGCGGGGTATACATTTTCAATGGTTATATCTCCACTTTCAGCTTTATCATAGCATCTAGTTGGTGGAGGTAGCTGGCGTACCAGAAAACTCAATTAAGATTCGAGGCTTGCACACAATGTCCACGTTACGATTTGAACCCTCAACCTCATTGTTGATCAAAAGCAGACAAGATAACTAATGTAACCACTCAGCTACCAAGGCATAAGGTAGGCATACTAAGGCATGGACATGGCAGTTGTTGTAAGTAAACTTCCAGGGAAACAAATTAAGTTTTAGCTGATGAGACACAGCATTTGCTCATTCATGTCATTGTGACCATGTTTTTCATCCAATCAAGATGAAATATAAAATCTAAAGATGAGTGTTTCTTTTATAGCACCTTTCAGCAATACTATGGCATCCAGTTTCTATTGCTGAAGAATGCCTGAGTAACTGGTGAAAAGCCACAACCTTCAGTAGCAGCTTTAAAGAAAAAAATTCAAACATATTCACTGCATGATGTCTGGTTATGATGGCAAAGTTCTGCCCTTAAATGCTCAAGATCTAAATGTACGGCAAAGAAACTGAATCACAGTGATATGATATTTAGATCAGGAGACAATCAGTCACTGTCAACAAGATCTAATTGTACAGATCAGAAATTGAATCGCAGGGATCAGATATCTAGATCATGAGACAATCAGTCACTGTCAACAAGATCTAACTGTACAGATCAGAAATTGAATCGCAGGCATCAGATATCTAGATCATGAGACAATCAGTCACTGTCAACAAGATCTAACTGTACAGATCAGAAATTGAATCGCAGGGATCAGATATGTAGATCATGAGACAATAAGTCACTGTCAACAAGATCTAACTGTACAGATCAGAAATTGAATCACAGGGATCAGATATGTAGATCATGAGACAATAAGTCACTGTCAACAAGATCTAATTGTACAGATCAGAAATTGAATCGCAGGGATCAGATATCTAGATCATGAGACAATAAGTCACTGTCAACAAGATCTAACTGTACAGATCAGAAATTGAATCGCAGGGATCAGATATCTAGATCATGAGACAATAAGTCACTGTCAACAAGATCTAATTGTACAAATCAGAAATTGAAACCCAGGGATCAGATATCTAGATCATGAGACAATAAGTCACTGTCAACAAGATCTAATTGTACAAATCAGAAATTTAATCAAAGGGATATGACAGTGAAAGAGCTAAAATTAAACATACCAAAATAAAGCATGCACCAATATTTGACACGCCAAAGTAGCTGACCTGTTAGACAATATCGTAAAGTCTATGGCTTAAAATATTGGTAATACACAAGTATGTGTAAAGGAAAATTACAGGTATACATTTGTATGAATATTTCCTTATTTTCTTTTAAAACTGTTAAGATTACACAATGTGTGACTTTCTATTCATACATAACTATGTCAGGCTTATCATTTACTAATTAGACTCTATTATTGATAATCAAAATAAAACCTTATGGTCATTCAATCAAGATATACTGCTGGAATACAAAAGGATTAAATTTAAATCCGTGATCGTTATTGACTGACAAAAGGACAATAATGAACATTTGGTCTATATGATATGTGTGGTAATTAATTAATGTCATCAAATTTACATGATTTAATGAACACAGTTTAAGCGTCATGGATAAATCTCAAAGTGGATAGATATAATATACAAATCATATATATTAACCTGGCTCACTACTGCGATTTAAAGACAGCAACTATCTAGGGTGCTAAAATTTAACACATTAATTGAATGAAACACCAAAATTAAACACACAAAAATAAAACATGCTGCTTTTAAGAGAAAAACGCCAAAATATCCCGACGCCAAAAATAACCAGATTTATGGTAGAAATTTTAGAAAATAACACTGTATGTCAATACCGAAAATTAGAGACATTTCAGTCATGTTTTCTGTATTATTTTACCAACCAGGGGACCACGAATTAAGAATCCCATAAAATGATTTTCCTCCCAACCACGAAAATTGATACCCACGTGCACTAAAAATGAATCCACAGTATATAATTTGGCAGCCAAATTGTTCAACCTTTACAGTTTACATAGAAGTTTCAGGACAATGATGATGGCAAATGCAAAATTATGGCATTTTAATAAATGAATACTATTTACCCTCGATATCAATCTTAGCAGTTCTTTCAGAGTCCATAATTTTTGCACAATAAATTCCTCGATTGGTTAGGTCAGCATTGGTTACACTCAGGCTATGCATCAAACCTAAAGTCTTCACAATAAATTTGTTTGACTGTTCTATTCTGATGTCATCTTTAAACCATTCTACATTAACACCCTTCTCTCTGGTCCACAGTTCCAGTTTGGCATCACAGCCTTCCACTACTCTGATATCCTCTAGATCTTTGCTCAGATATTCTGCAAACAATTAAGGTATATAATTTACTCTGTAATAGCTTGTAACATATAAAATAAAGGCTATAATAATACACCCATCAAATTATGGCTTTCAACTTTTGAAATAGTTATAATTTTGACATTTAGTTTTTCTATGTATGTAAATTTTTCCAATGACGTACACGTATTTACTGGTGATGAAAACATTAAAAGAGTTTCTTGATTTGTCTAAATGGTATTTTTACCCAATTTTCAGCACACAAATATCTTTATTTTAAATACCAGACTGTCATACTATTTAACAGCAACCAATATACCAAATATTGTCAAGCTACCATGAATGGGTACAGAGAACTGTCCCAATCCAAAAACTTTGACATCATCAATGGACCGTGAAACTGAGGTCATGTTCAGTTGACAACTGTCATGTATTCCTTAGCAACCCATATACTAAGTATTGTATTCCTACCATGTAGGGTTATAGAGAAATTGACTTAATAAAAGTATAACATAGTTACTGGGCCGTGAAATTGGGGTTAAAGGTCAGGCCGTTTTTATTTAATTTGTTGGTTTACGGACATTAGCCCCAAACAATTAGGGTTGGAGGAGGGGAAAAAAATAAATTTAAATTCCAACTTTTCAGAATTTTTTTTCAAATTTGAATTAAATTGGGTAGGAGGCAAAATTTTTAAAAAATTTACTTATTCCATATTTGGTCTTCACAGACAAGCATTTATCCACTAGTATCGCCATGCTGTTCATCAGTTTTGAGCTCATGACATGAAACCATTATAAATTTGGTACCAAAGCTTCCCAGAACGTGGATTGGGGTGGTGTCAGGTGTGACAGTCCCATTGGTTACATTTGTAGCTCATGTTCTTATTTCATCAATCGCCACTTTAAAGTTTTCTAAATGAGTGTTTATGACCTCTTCTACAGTGTCAGGGGTCACCACACACACTCTAAAAAAATAGGGAGGTGTGACTGCTCTTTGATAGGGAGACTTCAGGGAGACACTTGGGAGAAGACAGGGGACTGTACAAATAATTAATTTCGTAGTATAGTTACATACATTTTTCATTATTTACATCAATTTCCAGGATTTTTTCTCTTGTGTTTTTAAACCATAACACACTTATTTTCAGTTTTTTTTCTTTCTTTTTCATTATTATTCATGGTATGCAATATCAAACAGTAAATAACCTTTATCATTAATCAATGAAAAAAGCACCAGATATAACGACTATTTTTCTATCTACTTCCGTACTTGTAGCCATACAAGGCATTCACAAATAAAAATAGATCAACAAAAATATTTGTATATGTGTAGACCTAAACTTCATTCATGCAGAGACTATCTATACTATATATAGTTAGTATAGACTGTCCCTGATTCACGAGTTCTTGTATATCATAATATTCCTACATGTAATAGTTTGTTATGAACATGCCATGTTTATCTGAACAAAATTTCTAAAGAAGATAGATAGAATAACATAACATTAAACCCAGAAATAATTCTTCAGTTCAGCACACTTCCACTAGGACAAAGTTGTGCTGATCCGAATTGCTTCATGGGACACCCATCTACAGAACTTATCATGATGTCAATAATTACTATACATCTTTATTCTTTCAAGTGCAGCTCATATATTTATCAAAGAAAATTGTTAAAACACAATACACTTTAAAAGAACTGAAGTTTGAAACCAATTAAAAGTGTTTGTTAATAAACAAAATTACGATTTTTCATTTTGGGCCGTTGTACTTTACTTTTCTTCATTGTTCACTTCGGGTAATTAGCCACATCTGGTAAATAAACAAATGGCGCGTAATCCAGTTGAAAGACGTAAATCGTTTGAAAATATGTAAAATACGCATTGTTTGCCGTTTTTATCGGAATTACACATTTAAATTGGTAGTCAGGGTAAATTATTTGGACCAGATTTACAAGTAACTTATGTGAACAATCGGGCGACTTAAGGGAAATAACATGGCGACTTCGACTTCGCTTTTCAATTTTGTTCCTTAGGGCGACTTCAGGTCCCATTAGGGTGACTTTGTCGCCCACTTGGGCCAGTGTGGTGAGCCCGGAGTGTCATTTGGATAACATTTAATAAATTTTTTATCCGACATAAAAGTATTGTTTGTTAGAGTTGCTTCCAACTGTAAAAAGATGGATTCCCCTATTTTCGATGCTATTTTAAGTATCTGGTTCCCGATAGTCTGTGTTCCTACAAAAAGGTTACCTTCCGATCGGTATTCAGTGTGATTTCCGGTTACTGGTTTACGGTCAAATATTTGTTTATGGGCAACCAGCAGATAAATTACCGTTTATTTTTTTCTGGGGAGAATCATAAGAAAAGCGGTCGGCGGAAATAATTTACAGATGAAAAAACGCGTTTGTTTTTTTTTTCACAATCTTAAAGTTTCGGGTTGGCGGATCGGTAAACCAACAAAATAAATAATACCGGCCTCAGGTGACAGACACTAATTACAAGATATCATTGCATCAAAATTGGGGTAACTTTCAACAGTGTTCAAATGGCTTAAGCTTTCAAGGATATACTAGAAAGCAATATGTCAAGTGTTAACACCACTGCTGGAAACCCATATATATGTCTCGTCTTCAGCAACATTGAGAAACAGAAACGCGATGTACATGTGTCAAGCTTAAGGTCATGTAATTACATACCTGGTATTGATTTCTCTGCTAAAAGTCTTTTAATTGTCTGAAAATATAACTTGTTTTTTAACAATGAATACAGCAATGGGTTGTTAAAGACAAATCAAGGCTTACATATTCCAGATTAGTGGTTAATTAATTTTGTCAGCAAATTCATAAATTACTAGTAGTATTAGCAAAGTAATAATGTTAAGTTGTTCGTCAATTTTGTCAAAGATAATCATGATAATAGTATCGTTACAAAGTTTACTACATGTATGTCAAACAGGACTCATCAGTGCACTAACATTCATACAGAAAAATATTTACAATTAATCCAAACGACTAAGATGTTGTAGAGTTTTTATCATCAGAATTAGAACATGTCATATTCATTCCAGCTAAGCCGATCTACAGTACACTATGCAAATAGGAAAACCTTAGAATTAATATCAATTTCGAAATAATACAGTACCGGTAATTTCAGACAATGATCACTGAATTAACATGATTAATGAATGATATTCCTGTCAGCATCACTTTAATTAATAAATTAGTTAAGTTATAAAAAAATTTTTTTATTTTCTCTGAAATAGTCATTAAAGAACAATAACTCATATAGTGAGTCATTTGACAATTGTAAGCAACGAATGATTTGTAGACCTTGCTTTGCCGATCATTTCTGCAATTTACAGTTTCACTCTATATGTACATGTAGCTTTAACTTTAGGTTCAAAAACTAAAAATTGTATCAACAATTGTGATTAAAGGGTAATATAAAGAGTTATCGGACAATTTTCAAACAATTAAATGCTTGGTTGGCCTTAATATTCTGTTTACTGTTTTACTCCAAGTATTATAGTTTTAAATTTTCTTTTTGACAGTTTCATTGGTGTTCGGTATTATGGTTATTCCCTTCAATTGTATTAATAATCATTTTTGCAACTTACATTTTCACTCTAGCTGTTATAGCCAGGAATTCACAGGGGACAAACAGAAAATTCCTTTATGGGTAATAGTTCTTACAGGTGGTCATCACATAATTTTAGGCGAATCCAGATATTTAGAGCTTAATGTACTAGTTGATCAATTTGAAGCTCAATTTACTGTTCAAAAATGTCTATATACATGATATAGCTCGTATAATTTTGAGATGCATGTATTGGCAAAGAACATGTGTTGACCCCTACATGTATGTTATATTGTCCATGGATTTACACCCCAGATACAAATCTAAAATCTAAGCACGATTGTGATGAACAAAATTGGCCAATTGGTTTAAGTGGCAATTTTTTTTAAGTTCAAGATGGACAATGGATGCCTACTGTGACAGCAAAAACTCCAATTTTGGCTTTGGTCCAGATGGTAATAAAGACATAATTACAAAACAAAAGTTTTATTAACAAGCTTTAAAGATGCTCATTGAGGAGTTGTCAATATTAATAGGGAAAACCAGATCATGAACCTTAGTGAAAAATGAACTTGAAGATCACCACTCTCCCTGTACAGATAAAGAAACCGTAGATTTAAACTAGAGGCTCCCAGGAGCCTGTATCGCTCACCTGAACCTGAAACCAAACAACCGCTTTTTATCCAGCTTTTCTTTGCTATAAGGAATTGCCCAACACTTCTGCAAAAGTCATTAATTTTGACCTTTTAAGGGATTTAACTCCTATAAGTAGGAGCTTTTGATGCTTAGAGGTAGAAGGGAGGTTCACTTCAAATTTGCTGTACCTGTTATACTTTTTTAACTATCAGTCAAAAACTCTCTTGACTCCACCATTTTCTATTTTAAGCCAACGTAGCTATGTAGGTAGTCAGGTGTCATTGTTTGCACAATTTTGGTAGAAGACGTCCTAAAGATGATGTGTGCAATGTTTTAAAGCAGTCCTTTAATGGGTTAAAGAGGAGAAGATTTTTTAAAATCGTGTACAATTGATTAAAAAATGTTCAAGGAGAATAATTCCTAAACGGTTCATCAGACAATCTTGACCCTAAAGTAATTTTTGTAGCTCTTATAGAGCAGAACAATTAAGCGACTAACTTTTTCTCTTACTAAGCTCTAATAATTTTCAAGATTTTGAGGCAAAAATGTAAAAAATAATCAATTTTGACAATTAAAGGGCAATAACTCCTATAAGGGGTCATTGAACAACTTTGACTCAATGGAGTGTGCTTTTGATGCCAATGAAGGCATGTCACTTCGGTTTTCCTGTATCTGTTATACTTTTCGAACTATAAGAAAAAATTTTATTTTGACCCCCCACCCGTTCTGTTTTTAGCCATGGCGCCACGTTGGTTAATCTGCGGCCATGGTTGGTGCAAACGTGGTTGAGGACATTTGACGGTTGATGTGTAGACCCAATGGAGTGTTTTGTAGTGCTTTTGATGCTGAAGAAGGGAGGTCTCTTTGGTTTTCCTGTATCTGTTATACTTTTTGAACTTTAAGCCAAAAACTGTATTTTGACACCCCCTGTTCTATTTTTAGCCATGGCGCCCATGTTGGTTAGTCTGAGGCCATGATTTGTGCAAACTTGGCAGAGGACATATTACTCATGATGTATGCAAAGTTTCAAAGCAAACCCTTCAGTGGTTTTGGAGGAGAAGATTTTTAAAGAAAAGTTAACACCGACGACGACGACGCCGACGACGGACGCCAAGTGATGGCAATAGCTCACATGACCCTTCGGGTCAGCTGAGCTAAAAAAGCAGGCTTTCCCAGTGGCAGTAAAAATTGTAAAAGTTTTCTTCTCGCAATTAAAATTATTTTAGTTTGCTTAAGAAAACTTCATTAGCATGTATTTTTAATTACATACATGCATTGTATTTTACTTATTTTACTTAAGATTAAAAAATCAATTACCAACACATGTATATCTTGTTAATTGTACTGTCTACAAGCCTTAATCCACAATTCAGTTATATCAATGAAACAAATCTGACCTCGTCTAACTGACATTGTTGAAGAAGTATATTCTGTTGTTCAAGTAGTGTATTCTGGTGCTGTAGACATAGTGTGGTATTGAAGGGTTGTTTACCAATATCTCTCAGTCTTTGTTTGGTTTCTGCTTCCTTTCCATAAATCTTTGCTAAAACTAGTAATGCCTTCTCTAAATCTGCCATGGATTTCTGGTAATCACTGTCGGAGATTTTTCCTTCTTTGGCATGAGCAAATGACTCATTTCTGGAATTAACTAGGTTATCAAGGGCACTTCTCTCTGGAGATCCTTGTGGTACAAGTGTTGTAAAGTTAACCAGAAGAAATCTAGCCAGGGTAAAGTCAAGGTCCTGTAGCTGGAGGTTAGGATTGACAGGACAACAGCAATGTGGTGCAGATTTACTTGCAGGGTTATGTCCCGGTAACTTACTGCCAGATTTGTCAAACAATATTTCCATCTGTGGTGAATGTAGGACACGACTGCCTCTGGTTCCTGCACTAGTTCTACGTGAACACTGACAACATGGATAACGATTGAAACACAGGTGATAGATGTAATGTCCATTCGTCTCAATGAACCTCTGGAGTGTAATGCCTTGATGTGTCAGATGGAAGTCCAGCAGATGTAGGAATGAATCTTTGGTGACATCTACAATTACTGTTGAATGGCGGTAGAAGTTTTCTTGTTCCTTTGTCATCTTTCTTTTCAGTTCCGAATGCTGAAAGAAAAACTATCTTAATTAAACCCAATTTGTAATCATATAGTGACATGAAGCTTACATGTATAAGAATAACAGTTTTTATTTACCCCTTTCACAACAGTCAGTACTACAAGCAGTATACAAAAAGCAAGGTTGACTCTGACTGGTTCCATAAGAAATTCTTACACCCGTCAAAGTGGGTACAACAGTTGACAGTTATAGGGAACCGCTTACTACAGCTGACAACGGCTCTGTAAATGACCTTTGACTGAGGGAGAGGAAATTAGTTCTTATTTTGATATTTGGCTGCGCCGAGCTGTAACATGGACAGTGGATTTATTATTCAATGGAATTTAGATATTAGAGCTGCATTTAAAAAGCAATTTCATACAGATTTGATAAATAAATTTATTTATATAGTTTGTTAAATGCATTTGATATTTTTCAGCTGATTGTGCAAAGCCTATTTCTGGACTATTTTATGGGTGTTTGTGAGTTTCCTTGAATACCCTTCGGTTTTTCTAAATTTGCGAAAAATTTTATCTGACATGACACCCCGAAAATTTAATGTGATATTGGTGAAATGATTTGGCTTGTTTTGAGGGGTCTCCCAATACTCAACAAAACTTCGTGCCCGAGTCGGAGCAAAAAAGGTCAATAGTTTCCCCAATAGCCAAATAATTAAGAGGCCGTTGTCAGCTGTTCTCTATCCAATCCTTCTCATTTAAATTTTGACACTTTCATTTTTAATCACTTTTTTTTATAGTAGCAATATTTTGAGTTTCAGATTGATTTCAATTGGCATCCAATTAATACCTTTGATGAGCTTTGTTTCAAACAATTTTTAAATCTACAATTAAAGGGTCTTTATCATGCATGGAGCCTGGCCCTCTCTAAACCAGTCACCCTCTATTGTCCATGTCCTGTAGTAGATTTCACAAAAAGTCGTAAGTGTAAAATCTATCATAAGTGTTGAAAGATCAAAGGGAAATGCTTTGTGACGTCAGCGCTTATGATGTATTTTACACTTACATGTACGCCTTTATGTCAAACACACTCCAGGCTTTCACTTTTATGGCCTGACAACCTCCCAAAGAGAGGACTCTCCTATCAGTACTGGTAACATCTCAGTATTTTTCCATGTGTGAACCTCTAAACTTTTAATTCTTGTTGAGAATGGAGTTCAATTTGTTCAGCCATTATCATGGCATCTAGTTTTTATTCAATATTGTGTGAGAAATCCGGGTACCTCTGAAAACCTCAACCTGACAATTACAGTTGGAACACACCCTGCCTGCAGTAAGGCACCTACCCACAAACCCATTGCTGATGGGCACATAATCAATACATGTAGTAGATGAGTTACATGTGTACACCAAATGGCCAAATGGAATATACATATATAGGTAAGAAATAGGAATAAAAACAATTTGCATGTATGGAGACTGCATATAATCTAAATGTCATCTTCAAAATTCTATAACTGACATCAAACTGTAATATAGGGTCCTCAGTGGCCGAGTGGTCAAGGTAGTTCGTCTACTCTTGATCAGGTGGTCTGTCAACACTGAGATTGCGGGTTCGATTCTCACTGCAGGCAGGGTGTACTCGACTCCAATCTTAATTGACAAGGATTGCCAGTTTTCCTACCGCAGGTCGGGGTTTTCTCTGGGTACTCCGGCTTCCTCACCCAATAAAAACTGGACGCCATGATATAGCTGAAAATTGCTGAAAGTGGCGTTAAACACCATCAAACAAACAAGAAACATCAAACTGTAATAATATTCAATGGACACAACAGAAACTACTAAGCATTATTATTACATAATGAATTTTATGACCAGGCAACCAACCAAAACTCCCAACCATATAATCTGATATTGTTTGATTAAAATCAATATTGACTACCTTTTCTAATTAAAGAACCTTAATGAGCAAGCTCACAATACGCCACGCGATCACATTACATCCTTCTCCCAAAAATAAAAAGGAAAATCCCTGAAGAAATGAAAGAGCTGTCCAGCGAAAACATTGAATATACATACATGTACATGAAAGTTGACCAAGTCCCTATCCCAAAAATATGGTCCTTGATAAATTTCCCTAAAAATCAATCCCATCCAAGCACTTAGTATAAGTAACAATTTCACAAAGTTTGGTTAAAATCCACTAGAGCGCTATCAAGGCGACAACAGCATGACACACCGACAGACAGACCTAAGGATGGGTCAAAAACATTATACCCAGGGTTCAAAATAACCTCTCTCCCACTCGCCCGAGGTAAGTAAAATCTGCTGCGGGCAAGAACATGTAAGTTCCATGACAGGGTTGTCCGCCGGGAGAGTTGAAAATATTAAGCCATGATTACAAAATTGTGTCGTCTGTTACTTTATTCATGAGCGTCGGGCTTTTACCACTTGTTTTCGTAATGTAGAATAATTCGGAACCTCTTTTTTCATGTAATTTATAATACAAAATTTATTTAATTTTTTTATTGGTTGTTTATAAAAGGTTTACCAATCAGAAGGTGTTTTACAAAATATTTGTGAAATTAGTTTTCAATTAACAAATAAATGGATCTTACAATAATACTTGGTTAATTCCTCGGTGACTGAAAATTGTATCGGTAGAAATCTCAATCATAGTTTGAAGTTTTTAAGGAATATTTTGACGGAAGTAAAAGGATCCCTTCTTGAAATAGTCAAAAGTACCGATTGTGTATCGCCAAGATTTGACCCATCTTCCAAGGGTATCAGGTCCGTTCGCCCTACTGTCTTATACACATGTATTACAGTTGGTAAATGAAGTTATGTTTCATGATAAAAAATGAGTAATTAGCTTCAACTAATTAATAATGTTATAAAATTACTTACCAATTTGTTCCTTTAATAAAATGATTTTAATGATTACAAATTATTTAAAATTAATCAGAATTCGGTGAAATCCTGTTGAGATTTTTGTATTTAATTTATCATTATTACATAAAACATCTTAAAAATAAATATGGCCATACTAGTATATACCAAAATACGGTGAACGAACTCAGGATGAGGTAACAGGGCAAACATGCACTGGGGCGGATAGACACGGATTCTCTTCCAAACATCCTCTGCCGTCGCCCCCATCAAAGTCTAAAAAAGCATTGCACTGAAGAGGATTCTATTCTCGGAATATAAAATTACAAATATAGGTAGAATCCCAGGTAGACGCTTCATCCCGTATCTGAAACGGACAATAACCAAAACGAACTATTGCCAAAATTGACCATAACAAAAACGTAATAACGAAACTATAATCTTTAAAAAAATATAGTTATTTACTAGGCTAATATTTGAGTAATTATGATATTACATGAAATTTTATTTTTAAAAGTTTGGCCTGGTTTCACATATAATGCGAACCTGGTTATAGTACGGTGAAGTTGGGTGGTCGGGCAAAATAGGGTATCTATTTTGTGTAATAAACTTCTACAGTTTTCAACTCAGATGAGATCTATGAAACTTACAGAAAGCTTGCACATGTATTGAAGTTGTGTACCTGCTATTATGGAAATGTTCAATGATTTTTTCACAATTAACCAGACTTGGGAATTTGATCATTTTTCAAAACATTTGCAGAAGACGTAATCAACTCCTGCTACACAAACCCAGAACCTTCTTTGTATAATTTGTAAACCATTCCGCTTTTAGTAAGGCAAATGTTTTGCAACCGGGCCAGACTTCTGTGATTTTTTATATGTTTAGTGTATTATTATTTAAAACTAAGACAATGCAATCTCTTTTTATATACAATTATGATTTATTTAATTATTACTAAAAAGAAACTACTAATTTTTATTCAATGACAATTGTCAAATCTCCAGTCAAGACATCCTGGTTTTTAGAGTTTGAATATTTCTGTTCTATTAACTATGTTTTTTCCATTACATGTAATACCCTTATTTGGAAGATAAGAAAATGCAGACAAATATCACTGGTAAACCTAAACGGCTAAAATGCCCGACTTTTGGTAAAAATTAGAGTAAAACAGCTAAAAACTCTATTTTTAACCATTTTTCGTTATTTTAACCAATATTCTCCAAAATTAGACACGAACTTTATTTTTAACAGAAAGATAATAATTTTAGCCGTGTCGACCGTAACTTTCTAAAGCGCTCAAGTGATCGCAATTTTCTGATCTACAGCTACTAGATATAAAGCAAGCCGCCATAAATGTCAAAGTTATCCCTAGTTATGGCAACTATTTCAAGTCTGTAGTTTAAATATTATGGAACGTAAAAGCTTCCAAAATTACCACAGACTATGGTCAATTATTGTCGTAATATATACATTGTTTATTTAATTTTGCGATGAGAACTTGCTTTTTGTGACATATAGTTAGACAAACGATTTGCATAGAGTGTTTTTATATACTAATTGAAGATAATTAATCCACAGGTGTTACCGGTCATTTTGTCTGAACATGGTTTATGAGTACACATCAGGTGTTAAACGGTGTTTTATTGATAATATCAACACCCAATGCTATATAAAATAGTTAAACAATTCCGGTAAAATTTTTTCGAATATTCATAATACGGCTTAATAAAGAACGCGTTTTTTGGTTTACATAATTTTTACTTTTATGTGTATTTGTTCCAGTCTTACAAAAATTTACTTTTTAATCAAATTTGTTACATTTATCAAAAATAAAGCAAAGATATTGAATAAGTGCACAGAAACAGAAAATTTAATTCACTAGAAATAATCTATCTGTTATATGTGCAGGCATTGCCAAAATGCGAGCACAGACAATAGTCTTTAATGTGCATGTCATAAACGACGTCACTTCCGAACACCCTAAATGTGCTTCTATATTCCAGTGGTCACATGAGGTCTTTCTTTGTAATGGTGACATCACATGAAATGAAATTTGATTGTCAGTTTTTAAATATCGATTTAGAGATTGCAAAAAATAGAATGAAATTTTTGTTGTTATTTTTAAATATAGCATTAACTTTTAATCGTTGTCAAATTTATTTTTAAGTCTTTCTTTAAAATTAAATATAGTGCTTCTTCATTCACTTTGTTCCAGTTTTTTACTTTATCAACTTCCGGACGAAAAAAAATCAATATCAGCTATCAGCATTAAGCAGATTTTGATCACATGATTTCATTTTGATCACATGACACGTAATTGCTGTAGAGCTCACCGCTCTTCGCCGGCAGCTTCGCTGCCCTGCTGCGAGCTGTGCTCGCTATTATACTTTTACTGTAAAGAGGTGTTGCATTTAAGAGAATGGTTAGTATTTAACAATTGAACAAATTCATTTATTTGGAATTTTACATTCCTCTTTCCGTAAAGAGTTAAATTTTTTGTTCAAAAAAGGTTATTAAAATTACATGTAATCAACTATATCAATTTGTGTCGGGAAGATATTTTAATGATGATCAAGTAATTATTTCATCCCAACTTTTGCAATAAATCAACCTTGTTTTTTAACTGATTTATGGTCTTATTTCTGGTCATTTTGTCAGTTTGCAATTAACATATAGCATCGCTAAAAAAATCGCTAAAGACAATATTTTGTCGATCACCAATTGAAATCAAAAATCGCAATAAAAAAACGTAATCAGTATTGGCCTAAATGTATAATGTATGTAAAATAATAACTTTTTAACAAGGGAGATAATTTTGTATTACTACAATGTAGTTTATTTTTTTAATAGATACAAAATTATCATGATTATGCCTGATGGTTTTCTTTCCATCATTAAATGTATAATAAATACTACAAACGTGTATCATACTACATGTAGTTCTATAACGTATAAACCCTACCATTTCACGTACTAGTAGTTCTATAACGTATAAAACCTACCATTTCACGTACTAGTAGTTCTATAACGTATAAACCCTACCATTTCACGTACTAGTAGTTCTATAACGTATAAACCCTACCATTTCACGTACTAGTAGTTCTATAACATATAAAACCTACCATTTCACGTACTAGTAGTTCTATAACGTATAAACCCTACCATTTCACGTACTAGTAGTTCTATAACATATAAAACCTACCATTTCACGTACTAGTAGTTCTATAACATATAAAACCTACCATTTCACGTACTAGTAGTTCTATAACGTATAAACCCTACCATTTCACGTACTAGTAGTTCTATAACGTATAAACCCTACCATTTCACGTACTAGTAGTTCTATAACATATAAAACCTACCATTTCACGTACTAGTAGTTCTATAACATATAAAACCTACCATTTCACGTACTAGTAGTTCTATAACATATAAAACCTACCATTTCACGTACTAGTAGTTCTATAACATATAAAACCTACCATTTCACGTACTAGTAGTTCTATAACATATAAAACCTACCATTTCACGTACTAGTAGTTCTATAACATATAAAACCTACCATTTCACGTACTAGTAGTTCTATAACATATAAAACCTACCATTTCACGTACTAGTAGTTCTATAACATATAAAACCTACCATTTCTCGTACTAGTAGTTCTATAACGTATAAAACCTACCATTTCACGTACTAGTAGTTCTATAACATATAAAACCTACCATTTCACGTACTAGTAGTTCTATAACATATAAAACCTACCATTTCACGTACTAGTAGTTCTATAACGTATAAAACCTACCATTTCACGTACTAGTAGTTCTATAACATATAAAACCTACCATTTCACGTACTAGTAGTTCTATAACATATAAAACCTACCATTTCACGTACTAGTAGTTCTATAACATATAAACCCTACCATTTCACGTACTAGTAGTTCTATAACATATAAAACCTACCATTTCACGTACTAGTAGTTCTATAACATATAAAACCTACCATTTCACGTACTAGTAGTTCTATAACATATAAAACCTACCATTTCACGTACTAGTAGTTCAATAACATACAAAACCTACCATTTCACGTACTAGTAGTTCTATAACGTATAAACCTTACCATTTCACGTACTAGTAGTTCTATAACGTATAAAACCTACCATTTCACGTACTAGTAGTTCAATAACATATAAACCCTACCATTTCACGTACTAGTAGTTCTATAACATATAAAACCTACCATTTCACGTACTAGTAGTTCTATAACGTATAAACCCTACCATTTCACGTACTAGTAGTTCTATAACATATAAAACCTACCATTTCACGTACTAGTAGTTCTATAACATATAAAACCTACCATTTCACGTACTAGTAGTTCTATAACATATAAAACCTACCATTTCACGTACTAGTAGTTCTATAACATATAAAACCTACCATTTCACGTACTAGTAGTTCTATAACATATAAAACCTACCATTTCACGTACTAGTAGTTCTATAACATATAAAACCTACCATTTCACGTACTACATATACCAGAGGCTCTTAAGAGCCTGTATCGCTCACCTGATTTTATAGGCAATGAAGATGGCATTTCCCTGATGTTAAAGTAAGTCCTGTAATTTTCAATAAACTTTAAATAGGACCATCCAAACAATATTACTAGAAAGCTTTGTTTCATTGGTTAACCAGTTGTATAGAGAAGATTTTTTTTATTTGCCCATAGGGTCCTATGTTAAACTAAGTCCTGCGGGGAGGTGGCCATTTTGAATTTCCAATTACAATAAAAAACATAAACTTTATAAAGGACCATCCAAACAATATTGCTAGTAAGTTTTTGTTTCCATTGATTAACCGGTTTCAGAGAAGAAGCCTTTTAAAACTTTTTCCCATAGGGTCCTATGTTAAACTAAGTCCTGCGGTAGCGGCCATTTTGAATTTCCAGTTGGCATAAAAAACATAAACTGTATAAAGGACCATCCAAACAATATTGCTAGTAAGTTTTGTTTTGATTGGTTAACTGGTTTCAGAGAAGAAGCCCTTTTTAACCTTTTTCCTATAGGGTCCAATGTTAAACTAAGTCCTGCGGTGGCGGCCATTTTGAATATCAGATTGGGATAAAAAACATTAACTTTATAGAGGACCATCCAAACAATATTGCTAGTAAGTTTTCTTTCCATTGGTTGGCCGGTTTCAGAAAGGAAGCCTTTCAAACTTTTTCCCATAGGGTCGTATATGTTAAACTAAGTCCTGCGGTAGCAGCCATTTTGAATTTCCAATTGCCATAAAAAACATAAACTTTATAGAGGACCATCCAAACAATATTGCTAGTAAGTTTTTGTTTCCATTGATTAACCGGTTTCAGAGAAGAAGCCTTTTAAAACTTTTTCCCAAAGGGTCCTATGATTAAACTAAGTCCTGCGGTAGCGGCCATTTTGAATTTCCAGTTGGCATAAAAATCATAAACTTTATAAAGGACCATCCAAACAATATTGCTAGTAAGTTTTGTTTTGATTGGTTAACCTGTTTCAGAGAAGAAGCCCTTTTTAACCTTTTTCCCATAGGGTCCAATGTTAAACCAAGTCCTGCAGTGGCGGCCATTTTGAATATCAGATTGGGATAAAAAACATTTACTTTATAGAGGACCATCCAAACAATATTGCTAGTAAGTTTTGTTTCCATTGGTTGGCCGGTTTCAGAAAAGAAGCCTTTAAAACTTTTTCCCATAGGGTCCTATGTTAAATTAAATCCTGCGGTGACAGCCATTTTGAATTTCCAATTGCCATAAAAAACACAAACTTTATAGAGGACCATCCAAACAATATTGCTAGTAAGTTTTTGTTTCCATTGATTAACCGGTTTCAGAGAAGAAGCCTTTTAAAACTTTTTCCCATAGGGTTCAATGTTAAACTAAGTCCTGCAGTGGCGGCCATTTTGAATTTCCAATTCCCATCTAAAACACAAACTTTACAGAGGACCATCTAAACAATATTGCTAGTAAGTTTTGTTTTGATTGGTTGACCGGTTTCAGAAAAGAAGCCTTTCAAACATCTTCCCATAGGGTCCTATGTTAAATTAAGTCCTGGGGTGGTAGCCATTTTTAATTTCCAATCGCCATAAAAAACACAAACTTTATAGAGGACCATCTAAACAATATTGCTAGTAAGTTTTTGTTTCCATTGATTAACCGGTTTCAGAGAAGAAGCCTTTTAAAACTTTTTCCCATAGGGTTCTATGTTAAACTAAGTCCTGCGGTGGCGGCCATTTTGAATTTCCAATTCCCATCAAAAACACAAACTTTATAGAGGACCATCCAAACAATATTGCTAGTAAGTTTTGTTTTGATTGGTTAAAGGGTTTCAGAGAAGAAGCCCTTTTTAACTTTTTTCCCATAGGGTCCTATGTTGAACTAAGTCTTGAGGTGGCGGCCATATTGGTTTACCAATCAAAATAAAAAACACAAACTTTGTAAAGGTCCATCCAATGAACATTATGGCCAAGTTTTATTTCAATTGGCCAAGTGGTTTCAGAGAAGAAGATAAAATGTAAAAAGTTTACAGACGCCGACGACGATGACGACGACGGACGCAAAGTGATAACAATAGCTCACCTGACCCTTTGGGTCAGGTGAGCTAAAAAACAGTTCAAGGGGAATAATTCTTAAAGGGTTAACAAGACAATCTTGACCCTTAAGTCATTTTTGTAGATCTCATAGAGCAGAACAATTAAGCAATGCTAACTTTTTCTCTAGTTCTAATAATTTTCATGATTTTGAGGCAAAAATGGCAAAAATCATCAATTTTGACAATTAAAGGGCAATAACTCCTACAAGGAGTCACTCATCATACAACTTTGACCCAATGGAGTGTTTTGTAGAGCTTTAGATGCTGAAGAAGGAAAGTCTGTTCGGTTTTCCTGTATATGTTATACTTTTTGAACTATAAGCAAAAAACTGTATTTTGACCCCCCTGTTCTATTTTTAGCCATGGCAGCCATATGGTTGGTCCGAGGCCATGATTTGGGCAAACTTGGTAGAGGACATTTTACTGATGATGTGTGCAAAGTTTCAAAGCAATCCCTTCAGTGGTTTTAGAGGAGAAAATTTTTGAAGCAAAGTTAACGACGACGAGGACGGACGCCAAGTGATGGCAATAGCTCACATGTCATGACCCTTTGGGTCAGGTGAGCTAAAAAAGGGGAAAAACAAAAACAAAAGAATTAAATTTAAATGACGATTTCAAATGGAGCAAATTGTGTTGGTCACATAACCATATCTAAAAATAGTTCCTTGATGTCGTCACTGTTTTTACCATGAAAGTTGTCCCAGTTTATTGTTACAATTTAAGTATAAGGGATATTTTAAATTTCTTAACAGGTTATACTTTATAACATGATTTGGTCTGTTTACAGGTTCCATAAACCAGCTAAAAATATACCTTTAAAAACACAGGTATTTCTGTAAATATAAGACATACTGAATCATTATTTACATGTCTTAGGATACATGTGCTTGTATTAGTCACAGATAATTTTTAAGGAAAAGTTGTTCTGTGGTATTTATGAGGGTATTCCAAAGTGTTCCACTTTGTAGATGTACTTAGTTTCAAATATTAACAGAATTTACACCGTCATAAATAAACATGCAAAATGTCATAGCCCAAAATGTGGTGTTGAACCATAAGATGACATGTACCCTCCCAAAACCAAAAAATACAGGGTCCCAGAAACAACCATCTAAAAGATGACATGTACCCTGCCTTCACCAAAAAATATAGTCATGTAGAAACAACAATCTAAAAGATGACACATGCCCTCTCTAAACACAGGAACAAATACACTAACATTAATAGTAACCTCTATCGAGTCGTACATGTAGTAACCAGAAACAACAGTCCTTATACGTAATAGATGACTTCCTATATAGTTACTACAGGATATACTTAAAATAACAGGAACCACAATCCGGTCACATGACCTCTGAATCATTTCAGTACAGTATGTTGGTCATACAGTAATGTTAAAAATTTCAACATCAGATTTACATGTAAGTGTGACAATTATTGGTGAAACCAGAGGCTCTTAAATGAATGTTACTGATTGCAATTAATTGGTCAAGCAAGCTAAATTAAACCTATCATTCCTTAAATCTCCTGCTCACTGAGGTTTGTTACCACTCATGATTATTGGTTAAACCTAATATAAGGCTCCCAAAAATGTACTTGAACTAATATAAGACTGCCAAAGACTTACCATAGGTTAAATGGCAGAAAGCTTCATTTTTCATTCATAACAATAAAAATATGAAAACATTTAAACTTTGTAAACCTTTCCTTAATCTAAAACAAGTTGTGGAGTTTATCTGCAATTGATCTGATAACAAACAATGCATCAGAATTAAACATGTTTATCACTAATTACCTCCCCTGATATCAACAGATCCTAGTCCTGATAGTGTTTTTAATCATACAATGATTTATAAAATACTTACTAAATGCCGGGTATTAATAGTCACAAATTTCCTTCCATATTTTCAATTCTGCTGTATTAAATAAAATGTTTCTATGCAGGCTAATTTTAACAATAAATGATTAGTAATTGCTAGGAAGGATTTGATCAATTTGTCCTAAAATAAATGTATCATTAGTATCAAAAACAAGAAACCTTGAAAAAAATCCACTTTAGTGAATCCTGCTTGACTGACCTGCAGGTACATATATGGTTGGTACTATCCCAATTAACTGACCCCATCCAAAGACTGAAGAAAAAACAGGGGGTTCTAAAACAAGAATGTGAAGATACTGTTTTTACCAAATTAAATTCTTATATTTTAAGAAAAAAAAACACTAAATTCTGTTTCACTTCATTTTTTAGATCAAGGGTTATAAAACCTGCATACACTGACAAATGTCTCAATGTAACAGCTAACAAAATTGTACATATTTCTTTGACTTTTAGGATCACTTGCCCCCGATCATCAAAAAAATTAACAATGATGCAAAACAATTTGTGTTCTATAATAAAAACTCATCAAAGAAATTTTCAATGATGAAAAATTTTTGTTGTTTTATAACTAGAGGCTCCCAGGAGCCTGTATCGCTCACCTGAACCTGAAATCAAACAACCCTTTTTTATCCAGCTTTTCTTTGCTATAAGGAATTGCCCAACACTTCTGCAAAGGAGCTTTTGATGCTTAGAGGGAGAAGGGAGGTTCACTTCAAATTTGCTGTACCTGTTATACTTTTTTAACTATCAGTCCAAAACTCTCTCGACTTGCCCCCCCCCCCCCCCCCCCCAACCTAATGGAGTGTTTCGTAGAGCTTTTGATGCAGATGAAGGCATGTCTCTTCGGTTTTCCTGTATCTTTTACACTTTTTTAAATATAAGCCAAAAACTGTATTTTACCGCCCCTCCCCGTCCCATTTTTAGCCATGGTGGCCATGTTGGTTAATCTGCAGCCATGGTTGGTGCAAACTTGGTTGAGGACATTTGACGGATGATGTGTACAAAGTTTCAAAGCAGTACTTTCAGTTGTTTCAGAGGAGAAGATTTTAAAAAATCTATTAAAACCAATTAAAAAAACACTTCAAGGAGAACAACTCTTAAACGGTTAATCAAACAATCTTGACCCTTGAGTGTTTTGTAGAGCTTGAGATGCTGAAGAAGAAAGGTCTCTTCGGTTTTCCTGTATCTGTTATACTTTTTGAACTATAAGCAAAAAACTGTATTTTGACCCCTGTTCTATTTTTAGCCATGGTGGCCATGTTGGTTGGTCTGAGGCCATGATTTGGGCAAACTTGGTAGAGGGCATTTAACTGATGATGTGTGCAAAGTTTCAAAGCGATCCCTTCAGTGGTTTTGGAGGCGAAGATTTTTGAAGAAAAGTTAACGACGACGGACGACGACTGACGCCAAGTGATGGCAATAGCTCACAAGACCCTTCAGGTCAGGTGAGCTAAAAAAGCCTTTCTCTCCCACTCGCATGCACTCACACATATAACTATCGTTCTGATTAGGGATGATTGATTTAACAGTACAACATATAAATGAAAAATAACATAGATACAAATGTTTTTTAATTTTTTTTTTATAATGCGGAGTCAGTTGCCTACATTGTATATATGGAACGAAGGATAACTCTTACTGCCCAGAAAAGATAAAAAACAATTCAAGTATAAATAAGTTTTATAAGTTCCAGTGAGGCAAATATTTAGTTTCTCAATGTGTAAAATTAGGAAAGCAATTCACATAATTTAGAGTTAAACTGAACGCTATCGTGTGACATGAACCAAATAAGCAGATTACTATCTAATATTTGGGATAAATTTGGGTATTTTGTAAAGAGTTCATCCAGAAAGGTTCTTCTTTCCTTATTATAAAGGGTACATTTAAATAAAAAATGTTCTTAGTCTTCTACCAAGTTCATTGAGCAAAACTGGCATGTTCTCTCTGTCTCTGATCTTGGCAGTGTAATATTTTTTCCATGATCATCAATTTTTCGTTCGTAACGGCCTCTCTCTATGCGGAGACAGTGATTGCTTATTCAAAATCTAGTAAGTAGAACTCTCTAATCTCTGTTTTTAATATTGAAGTAATCTTCAAAAGTGAAATTATGTTTAAATTTAAAGTAGTTGCTCAATTTATTGTGATCATCTTTTTTTATTAAATCTTTTTGATGGCTCCAATATGTTAAAAAATCAGTTTTCATACATTTCCTAAGTAAAATTTTGAATTTATTTTTACTGAGCTTTTTACAAAGTGCTAAATTTAAACCAATGTTTGCATACCACGATTGATTAGCCACAGCTTTATCAGCGGAGCTTTCAATATAAGCATCACTTAAGAGATCAGTGGGCGAGTTTTCAAGGTGGTGCCAATACATACACATTTGAATTACTATGTTAATATATAAGGGAAATCTACCTAGCTCTGATATAACTTCAATATTTGTGCAATTTTCGGAGACACCAAGAACATACTCAATTATAACATTTCATTTTTTTCAATACGACATGCCTTGGCAACCTTGGGGTCTACATCAAAGAAATTGTCGACATTTAATTTATTTTTATTTATTGTACAAAATTAAAGCATATACTTATAAAACAAGTGTGGACACAGAAAACGTCTCGCCTGCATTCCGCATCAGAAACGACAATAAATTTCTTCATAAGCATTACGTAAATAGCATTAAATATCAGCAGCAGCCTGCATACCAAATATTGTCAGCATACCATGCATAGATACAGAGGAACTGTCTTTATACAAAACTTCAACATAGTCACTGGACCATGAAATTGAGGTCAAGGTCAGGTGTAACTTACCAGACACTCATGTAATATTCAGCAGCAACCTATATAGCCTATAACCTACCATTCATGGAAACAGAAAATGTCGTAACCAAAAAACTTTAACGTAGTCACTGGACCATGAAATTGAGGCCAAGGTCAGGTGACAACTACCAGACAGTCATGTACTAGTCATCAGCAACCTATATACCAAATATTGTCATCCTACCATGTGTAGTTACAGAGGAACTGTCGTAACCAAAAAATCTGACGTAGTCACTGGACCGTGAAATTGAGGTCAAGGTCAGGTGACAGGTGACTGACTGGCAAGTACTCATCATAAGCTACCTCTGGACCAAATTTGATGGACCTAGGGCTTGGGCTTACAAATATATGAAGCAAGATGTCAAGTGTTTACGCCGCCGCCGCCGGATTCCCATACATATGTCTCGCCTCCAGCGACATTCGTCGCAGGCGAGACAAAAAGTGCAGGAACGAACACTCCGTTTTGTATATGATGACTACTCCAGCACCAGGGATTTTCCTACCTTTTTTCAAATGTGGCCTGGGCCCCTGTTAATTGGGAAAATTACGACGTAAATTCTACAATTGGGAAAAGTCTTAAATATGAATAAAGTAAAAACATTGCTTTTAAACATCAATGTTTTTAACGAAAATGTTTCTTGTATGTAATTAGTCATGAATGACAAGATGGAATCTATAAGCGTGACCTGAAAACTGACAAATTCAAATCAGTTTTCATAAATATTTTGGAAAAAGTTATCAAAATTTACATATAGCCAACTGTGCTGACATCATACTCAAAGAGAAAATTTTCCATGAATCTTGGTGGAATTAAATATCAGATTTTACTTTCACTCTCGTTTGTTCTGGGGTCTTAATGAATGACTGGATAAGAACTTGATCAGATATTACAAAACTCTAAAAATGTGCATTGCGTTGGCATTTAGTTTACCCTGATTCGTATGCTAATCGGCATTCAACAGAACTGTCGCTACCGACCCTTGTCATAGATGGGTCTAGAGGTGCAAGAAAACTCATGATTTTCTATTTACAAAGGCTCTGGTCAATACATGTATTTAATTTCATAAAAACAAAATTTCCTAGTTTTGACACAATACGTCATCGTTCCACTTAGGTAGTATTTCGCGTTGTGTAATGCCATTTTTGAACGTTAATGCAGGGTCACGCTTCATTCCAAATGTATTCCTCCGACTTATTCTTTTCTAGACAAAGCTATTTGAACCAAAAAAAAATACGCCCATATTACTGGACATTGTAAAAATAAAGCAATTTGTCTTATTTGCAGCATACAATTCTTTCATATTATTGAACAAAGATCCACGACTTACCAAATCTCAGGTTTTTTTTATATCATACCGGAATCTGCGCTTGGTATAAAACAAGCAAGCTCTAATATAAAACTGGTTGCCGTTATGACTACAACCGTTTTCTTTGATGACCGACCCATTAAACATGTTAAATGTCTTTTTTATAAAAAGATATAATCTGGCTTGCAGAATGTTTATCCAATGCTATTTGATATTAGTAGTAGCCAAGTTTGGAAGTATTTTGGAGTATGATTGATGTGCACTCATTACTTGCCCATTAAAGAGAGACTTTTGTCTTACATTGATACAGATGCTGACATTAATATTTCTTAATATTTCTTCCAAACAACTCATTACTCATCAACCCCCCCCCCTTTTTTCAGATCCTAGTCTATAGCAGATTATCTAATTGATATATACAAAACTTAAAAGTTTATAAAATAACTAATTAATGTTCATATTGAAGATATCTTTGTAAAAAACGTAATGAGTGCAACTGCAATGCAAGGTTCCGAACGTGTATTAAAATTTGAAACGAGTTTATTATCAACGCTTAATTTTAACCATAAAGAGTGTCCATCAACACTGCACGTTTATTGTTTAATAAACATCTTAATTAAAGCAAATTTGCCGCCCGAGTGATTGCTACCTGCTGAGAATCGGACGACAGCAGGGGTCACCACACTCTAAAAAAGTAGGGAGAAGTGACTTCTCCCTGGCAGCCAAACAGGGAGAAGTCAGGCCCTGATAGGGAGACTTCAGGAGACCATAGGGAGAAGTCAGGGGGACCGTACAAATAATTATATTCGCAGTAGTTACATACATTTTTCATTATTTACATCAATTTCCAGGATTATTTCTCTTGTGTTTTAAAACCATAACACACTTAAATTCAGTTTTTTTTTTCTTTCTTTTTCATTATTATTCATGGTATTCAATATCAAACAGCACATAACCTTTATCATTAATCAAAGTTGTACTGATCCATATTGCTTCATGGGACACCCATCTACAGAACTTATGATGTCAATAATTACTATACATCCTTATTCTTTCAAGTGAAGCTCAAATACTTATCAAAGAAAATTATTAAAATACAATACTCTTTGAAAGAACTGAAGTTTGAAACCAATTTAAAGTGTTTGTTTATAAAAAATATTACAAATTTTCATTATGGGCCGTTGTACATTACTTTTCTTCGTTGTTCACTTCCGGTAAATAGTCACATCCGGTAAATAAACAAACGGCGCGTAATACATTTGAAAGACGTAAATCGTTTGAAAATATGTTAAATACGCATATTGTTTTCCGTTTTTTTTGGAATTACACATTTACTGATAAATTGGTAGTCAGGGAAAAGTATTTGGACCAGATATAAAGAAAGCCGCCATAACAGTTTAAATGTCAAAGTTATCCCTAGTTATGGCAACTATTTCAAGTCTGTAGTTTTTCTTACTTTTTTTAACTGTATGTTGCTTTATGCATGTGCTAGTGCTTTTGATGTTATTTATTTTTTTGTACTGTCACATCATTTTAATTTGTATGCATGCATGTATGTTATGTTTGTCTGTATTCAGAGCTTGTGTTGTACTGTTTTGTATGTGCCGAATTAAAATAAAGCTTTTGTATTGTATTGGCTCTGAAGGGGTCCTACTAAACGCAGAGAACTGCAGAGAAGTGCAGAGAAGTTATAAAAAAAATGATTTATTCGATTAAATAAAGGTTTATTATATATATATTTGTTATAATTTGTATAAATTTATCAAAATTGACAAAAATACAACCTTATTTCTATATAATTTGTCTGTGAATGGACAATTTCGAGCAGTTCGACAATGTTTACATAGGTTGTAATGGCTGGCAGTTAGAGAGAAGTAACTGTATAATGTATCACACATGATATTTATTATGTAATAAGTATGATTTGGAACAATTTTATCACAAAGAACACTTTTCTGTGAAAAAATTGTTATTAAGACCATAATAAAGAGTGATTTCATAGTAAGTAAACCAAGTGTACATTCTCATACATTGTGTAAACAAATGTGCATATAATTACACCACGATTACCGGTTAAATTCCGGATTGACAGTTCATATTGGACAACATTATATACATGTACAATGAATAAAATATACAATGTATAATGGAAGAGCCCTCATGCCACGTCAAGGCTATGAACTATGTGGAGGTGGGCCCATTAATTCTTTAAACTAAATTATTGTGACCCCCCATTTTATTTGAAAAATTTTGTGTTTTCGTAATTTATTATATATATTTTTAAGTGACCCCAAAATTTATGACTGATATGTGAGTATTCAGTTTAAGTAGTTAAACATTCAGTATTGTCTGTGATTCTCCTGTCTTGCAGGCTAAACACAATAAATTAAAACATTAATTTACATCTTTATTCTTTTTATGTAAATTAATTGGTTTGAAAATAATGAACTAAAATTACAAATTATAACATATTTGACTTAAAATTTAATTGTTTTTGTTTTTAAAATTGAACTGTCCAAGCTAAACTGTAATTTTGGGAAAATTAAATTATGCCGAGTTCTGCTCAAATATCTTGACACGATGTTTTCAATAAATGCAACGGTCGATTGATCCACCTTGATATTACAGTGATATTACACTAATTAGAGTGCTAGTAATTGATGTTAAATAGATTGTTGTTGACACGCGCTTGATTATTTAAGTAAGACATCACAATCCAATTAACACCACTTTCCCTGATTAAACAAAAATTGTTTAATAATTACAAGATAAAAGAAATCTTCCATGTATTGAGTTCACTACTGTTCAAAGCTTAACATGTATTTAAATAGTCAATTGTTAATCAGTTTCTTTCATATTTGTCAATTTCTGTACACGAAACAATGACTCTTGCTATTATTGGCCATAGCTTTATAAGACGACTTCAGGATCATTACCTTTTAAACTTTGACCAAATAGACCTACATGTTGCTGGATTAGGGGGTGCCACTGTAAGAGATTTGGAGGACAGCGACGAACTCCTTCAACTATTGTTGTACAGACCAACTAGAGTTTTTATTCAGATTGGCGGCAACGACATTACTAAATCCACCAGTGCAGAACAAGTTTTCCACAGAATACGAAATTTTGTCCATGAAGTCGTCATTGGAAGTTTGTTTCCTCGATACAAACCCAGATTCATAGAATTTAAGGACTACGAGATAAAACACACAGAGATTAACAATATGCTGAAAGAAGAATACGAAACCTCATCAAACATAACTTTTTGGAAACTAAGAGGACTGGTAAATCCACCACGAAATGCTTTTGTTGATGGTGTCCACCTGACAGAACATTACGAGTAAGTTTATGCCAAACAGATAAAACTTGCATTATTTTGTAAATCGTTTAATTAATTCACTTTTTGATACATTTTGTAAAATAAAACTTGTTCTAATTGTTCTTTTATTGTCTTTCTTTATAAGGGTTTTTTCTATGTATAACGGAATACATTTATGACACCTTTAATTACGCACCGTACTTGAAACCGATCCACCCCAACACCACCCGGATTTTACAGCTCAGTTTTTTAGTCGCCATATTGAATTTACATCGAACATTGGGAACAATTATTATCATTATTATATGAAATATTATAAATTCAAAGTTCATTAAAGGTTAAAAATATTAAATTTTGTATACACTAACTTAATATATATATTTATTTATGAAAATAAACCATTATCTATGTTTCAGGGGCTGCTCTGGCTTCTAAAAAGCTGGCGCCAAAAAAAATCGCCAACTGCAATTTTCCGTCGCCAGTTTTGTAAAAGTGTCGCCATATAAGAAATCGCTAGATCACTATATTACATGGCGAAGTTGTTTAACATGTGTGACATCTTCTTCTTCTTCTTCTTCTTCCAGGTAAGGAACCGAATTCAAATTGAATGTATGAGGTTCCGCAAAAACTAACGCAATGTCGGACAGCACAGAAAGTTTTCTCGACATATTCTTTAACGTCGGACGAAATCCAAGTTTGCCGGACTCTAAATTCAATTTTTCAAAAGTTTGTTCTCGAGGAGCCCGTACACTTATTGTATTTTAATCATGAAAAGATTTGTGAGTGATTTCTTGTTGGCAGAAAACCAAAATTTTTGCAGTAATTTATTAGAAACATATATTCCCGTGAATGAACATAAAACCGGAAATACTGAAAATAGAACTACGCATGTGCAAGAGTTTTCTAATTACGAAACTAAGACGGACATCCGGTCCGGAAATCACTCAACAACGATGTCAGTTTTCATACCTGTATTTTATTAATTACAATATAAAAAAATATTATACAAAAATATGTTTGTTTTGTTATTTAACAGCATCAATTGTTTTATTACACGTTTACTAAGATGTGATGCAGGTAAAGCTGCTTTAAGTCGGACAACTTTGTTGATTCATTTATTGCCGATTTCCGTTTAATAACTCCAAATCACGTGCTCCAAATAACACACATGTCACTGGATACTACACAATACACGTGTATTTACGACCATAGAAGCCGACAAAGGATCTTTAATGATGCAATCGCCGATTACCGATAAATTTAAAACGTGCATGCTTCGTTTAACACTATAAAACCTTGGCGCCAAAAAAATCGCCAGACGCAATATTTTGTCGCCAAATGAAAAAAAAAATCGCAATTGGCGACATTGGCGAAGCCCAGCGCGACCCCTGTGTTTCTCTTGTACTTCTCTCCATTGTAGGCCATTACATCCTATGTAGACATCGTCAAACTGCTCGAAATTGACCACTAAATGATATATTATGTAAAAAAATGGTCTTATTTATGTTCATTTCTACACTATATAACATATATATATATAATAAACCTTTATTTAATCGAATAAATCATTTTTTTATTACTTCTCTGCAGTTCTCTGCGTTTAGTATGACCGCCTCTGAAGTAACGCCATGAACAATGTGCGATGCTCGCATTTACTTAGGCTGCGCCTACATTCATATTAATTAATTGCATTAAACTATATATCTCCATAAAGATATTTTAAATATCTTCCAGAGGCTTTTTTAATTTTTATTCTATGTTAACCCGTTAAAAAGTTATGAACAAAAATATACGTGTTTTATGTTTCCGGTTTTTCATTTCCGCGTTTTAGGCTAGCCCAGCTCCGTTGGGCGACAGAGAAAATCCTAAATTTGTCCATTTTCCTTTAATGTGTGACCTACAATATAAATCCACTGACCTTACTGTATTAACATCTGTATTTTTATAAACCGACGTCTACGATTTGATGCCCTACAACTATAAAACCACTAATACTTTCGTCTTCAGCAAGCTTCCATCGTGCAGATTTCTTGTCACGTGATCAATAGCACAAGGGAAGTAATGCAACAACGCACAAATTTGCTAAAACCCTAAGGTTAATCCTGGCCTCTATACCATTAAACCATTTTGACACCGAATGTTTTGCTCAGCATGAGCATTTTCTCAGTTACTATGACGACAGAGGAACTCAAAAGTTTTGATTGGATGGAATAGAGAATAAAAAAAATTCCAGTAACGAATTTGCATAGATGCATCAAGGTCTTCGCATCATTAAATGTTTTATAATTTGAAAAATGCTTTTGTACTTTTATTAAATAATTCTTGCTTGGCAGTGGACTAACTTCCAGATGATGTGAAAGTTATTCCAAGATATGTGTTGTGTTGGAAATTTTCAATTATCTTATTGTAAAATATTATTTTTTTCCTTTTTTTTCTGCCAGCTTTATTAAATGCCAAATTCGGATATTTTTGCTTCTTTAAGTTAATAGTAATGTTCCATTCTTTTGAAAAAGTTTCAAGTTTATTTATACAGTTTCGCAGTCCCTTTTCTGATGTAGATTACAGAATAACATCATCAGCATACATATATAGGATCTTACATTGGTACGAGTGGATTATCGGATTTCTCCAATCTAGATAGTTAAATTATGGAATTTTAAGTCTGAGCCTTGGCGAGGACTAAAAATTCCCATAATTTTACTACCGAGATTGGAGAATCCGATAATCAAAGAGTACTAATGTAAGATTCTGTTTCTCTAATTTTTTTAAAGTATTAAATTTGCGAAACGAAGTACAAATTCTCCCAACCCTAATTTTACGTTCATGACTTGAATACGCGGTAAATGGAAGGTGTTTTGTTTATGACGTCATTAGTTCTTATTGTGACGTTATTATTTTTAACCAATCAACTGCTGAGAACAACAAATTCACTAGTGACGAGAAATATTTTTTCCACACCGGTCAAGCGGTTGAAATATTACGTCAAAATTAGAGAAAAGAGTATTAATTGATTTAGACACGAGCTGCACTGTGTCAAAAGATTGATCAAAATATTTTTGGAGATCATTCACAAAAATATGAATTAAGTTGGGACTTAAGATTTTCCCTGGTCGTACTCACAATGCACAGTTAATATGTTTTATCTTTCATTATTTACTTCAACACAGGAGTATGATTGATCATACATATTCTTAATAATCTGATAGAAGTTTGATCCTATTCCTGTCTTTCTAAGCTTATATAAAAGATGAACATGTGATACAGAATCAAAAGCCTTTGTAAAATCTACAAAACATGCATATAGTGACTTAGATGAGACGCTGAAAACATCTCCAGTTATGTGTGTTCTTAACATAAATTAGGATACATTGATTGATTGATTGACTGTTTGATTGATTGAACAATATTTTAGCTATATCAGTCAGGACAAGAACATATAGATTTGAAAAAGAACGATACAGACGTGCGCGTTGATTCTATGCAAACTATGCAATTCCGCATAAAGGATGAGCTTCATCTGGTTACGACATGTCCATTATTAAGGACAGAACGTGGGCTCCCCCTCCTTCTTCCACATAGACAGACCCAAGACCGACAACCGTATAACTGCCACTAACATGAAATTTTAGTTTCGCGCCTGATAATAACACAAGTTTATATTGTATTACTGTCATAAACACTAATCAGATAATAATAATCAAAGTACTGACGTGCTGATTGCTCTACTTCATGTCTATTGATTGATTGTTGCTTAACGCCCAGAAAGCAATGTTTCCGATATATTAAGGACTTACATCGGGAATTTCTGTGTTTTTCGAGCTAAAGTTTTAACCAACCAGAAACTGACAACTTCTTTAACAATCCCACAACCAGCAGTACACATTGTACACAGAATACTACAGTGTATGTACACATTGTACACAGAATACTACAGTGTATGTACACATTGTACACAGAATACTACAGTGTATGTACATTGTACACAGAATACTACGGTGTATGTACACATTGTACACAGAATACTACGGTGTATGTACACATTGTACACAGAATACTACAGTGTATGTACACATTGTACACAGAATACTTCAGTGTATGTACACATTGTACACAGAATACTACAGTGTATGTACACATTGTACACAGACTACTACAGTGTATGTACACATTGTACACAGAATACTACAGTGTATGTACACATTGTACACAGAATACTACAGTGTATGTACACATTGTACACAGAAGACTACAGTAATACTACGGTGTATGTACACATTGTACACAGAATACTACAGTGTATGTACACATTGTACACAGAGTACTACAGTGTATGTACACATTGTACACAGAGTACTACAGTGTATGTACACATTGTACACAGAATACTACAGTGTATGTACACATTGTACACAGAATACTACAGTGTATGTACACATTGTACACAGAATACTACAGTGTATGTACACATTGTACACAGAATACTACAGTGTATGTACACATTGTACACAGAATACTACAGTGTATTTACACATTGTACACAGAATACTACAGTGTATGTACACATTGTACACAGAATACTACAGTGTATGTACACATTGTACACAGAATACTTCAGTGTATGTACACATTGTACACAGAATACTACAGTGTATGTACACATTGTACACAGAATACTACAGTGTATGTACACATTGTACACAGAATACTACAATGTATGTACACATTGTACACAGAATACTACAATGTATGTACACATTGTACACAGAATACTTCAGTGTATGTACACATTGTACACAGAATACTACAGTGTATGTACACATTGTACACAGAATACTACAGTGTATGTACACATTGTACACAGAATACTACAGTGTATGTACACATTGTACACAGAATACTACAGTGTATGTACACATTGTACACAGAATACTTCAGTGTATGTACACATTGTACACAGAATACTACAGTGTATGTACACATTGTACACAGAATACTACAGTGTATGTACACATTGTACACAGAATACTACAGTGTATGTACACATTGTACACCGAATACTACAGTGTATGTACACATTGTACACAGGATACTACAGTGTATGTACACATTGTACACAGAATACTACAGTGTATGTACACATTGTACACAGAATACTACAGTGTATGTACACATTGTACACAGAATACTACAGTGTATGTACACATTGTACACAGAATACTTCAGTGTATGTACACATTGTACACAGAATACTACAGTGTATGTACACATTGTACACAGAATACTTCAGTGTATGTACACATTGTACACAGAATACTACAGTGTATGTACACATTGTACACCGAATACTACAGTGTATGTACACATTGTACACAGGATACTACAGTGTATGTACACATTGTACACAGAATACTACAGTGTATGTACACATTGTACACAGAATACTACAGTGTATGTACACATTGTACACAGAATACTACAGTGTATGTACACATTGTACACAGAATACTTCAGTGTATGTACACATTGTACACAGAATACTACAGTGTATGTACACATTGTACACAGAATACTACGGTGTATGTACACATTGTACACAGAATACTACGGTGTATGTACACATTGTACACAGAATACTACAGTGTATGTACACATTGTACACAGAATACTACAGTGTATGTACACATTGTACACAGAATACTACAGTGTATGTACACATTGTACACAGAATACTACAGTGTATGTACACATTGTACACAGAATACTACAGTGTATGTACACATTGTACACAGAATACTACAGTGTATGTACACATTGTACACAGAATACTACAGTGTATGTACACATTGTACACAGAATACTACAGTGTATGTACACATTGTACACAGAATACTACAGTGTATGTACACATTGTACACAGAATACTACAGTGTATGTACATTGTACACAGAATACTACAGTGTATGTACACATTGTACACAGAATACTACAGTGTATGTACACATTGTACACAGAATACTACAGTGTGTGTACACATTGTACACAGAAGTCTATAGTGTATGTACACATTGTACACAGAATACTACAGTGTATGTACACATTGTACACAGAATACTACAGTGTATGTACACATTGTACACAGAATACTTCAGCGTATGTACACATTGTACACAGAATACTACAGTGTATGTACACATTGTACACAGAATACTACAGTGTATTTACACATTGTACACAGAATACTACAGTGTATGTACACATTGTACACAGAATACTACAGTGTATGTACACATTGTACACAGAATACTTCAGTGTATGTACACATTGTACACAGAATACTTCAGTGTATGTACACATTGTACACAGAATACTACAGTGTATGTACACATTGTACACAGAATACTACAGTGTATGTACACATTGTACACAGAATACTACAGTGTATGTACACATTGTACACAGAATACTTCAGTGTATGTACACATTGTACACAGAATACTATAGTGTATGTACACATTGTACACAGAAGACTACAGTGTATGTACACATTGTACACAGAAGACTACAGTGTATGTACACATTGTACACAGAATACTACAGTGTATGTACACATTGTACACAGAATACTACAGTGTATGTACACATTGTACACAGAATACTACAGTGTATGTACACATTGTACACAGAATACTACAGTGTATGTACACATTGTACACAGAATACTTCAGTGTATGTACACATTGTACACAGAATACTACAGTGTATGTACACATTGTACACATAATACTACAGTGTATGTACACATTGTACACAGAATACTACAGTGTATGTACACATTGTACACAGAATACTACAGTGTATGTACACATTGTACACAGAATACTACAGTGTATGTACACATTGTACACATAATACTACAGTGTATGTACACATTGTACACAGAATACTACAGTGTATGTACACATTGTACACAGAATACTACAGTGTATGTACACATTGTACACAGAATACTACAGTATATGTACACATTGTACACAGAATACTACAGTGTATGTACACATTGTACACAGAATACTACAGTGTATGTACACATTGTACACAGAATACTATAGTGTATGTACACATTGTACACAGAATACTACAGTGTATGTACACATTGTACACAGAATACTACAGTGTATGTACACATTGTACACAGAATACTATAGTGTATGTACACATTGTACACAGAATACTTCAGTGTATGTACACATTGTACACAGAATACTACAGTGTATGTACACATTGTACACAGAATACTACAGTGTATGTACACATTGTACAGAGAATACGACATTGTATGTACACATTGTACACAGAATACTACAGTGTATGTACACATTGTACACAGAATACTACAGTGTATGTACACATTGTACACAGAATACTACAGTGTATGTACACATTGTACACAGAATACTACAGTGTATGTACACATTGTACACAGAATACTACAGTGTATGTACACATTGTACACAGAATACTTCAGTGTATGTACACATTGTACACAGAATACTACAGTGTGTGTACACATTGTACACAGAAGACTACAGTGTATGTACACATTGTACACAGAGTACTACAGTGTATGTACACATTGTACACAGAATACTACAGTGTATGTACACATTGTACACAGAATACTACAGTGTATGTACACATTGTACACAGAATACTACAGTGTATGTACATTGTACACAGAATACTACAGTGTATGTACACATTGTACACAGAATACTACAGTGTATGTACACATTGTACACAGAATACTACAGTGTATGTACACATTGTACACAGAATACTACAGTGTATGTACACATTGTACACAGAATACTACGGTGTATGTACACATTGTACACAGAGTACTACAGTGTATGTACACATTGTACACAGAATACTACAGTGTATGTACACATTGTACACAGAATACTACAGTGTATGTACACATTGTACACAGAGTACTACAGTGTATGTACACATTGTACACAGAATACTACAGTGTATGTACACATTGTACACAGAATACTACAGTGTATGTACACATTGTACACAGAATACTACAGTGTATGTACATTGTACACAGAATACTACAGTGTATGTACACATTGTACACAGAATACTACAGTGTATGTACACATTGTACACAGAATACTACAGTGTGTGTACACATTGTACACAGAAGTCTATAGTGTATGTACACATTGTACACAGAATACTACAGTGTATGTACACATTGTACACAGAATACTACAGTGTATGTACACATTGTACACAGAATACTTCAGTGTATGTACACATTGTACACAGAATACTACAGTGTATGTACACATTGTACACAGAATACTACAGTGTATGTACACATTGTACACAGAATACTACAGTGTATGTACACATTGTACACAGAATACTACAGTGTATGTACACATTGTACACAGAATACTTCAGTGTATGTACACATTGTACACAGAATACTACGGTGTATGTACACATTGTACACAGAATACTACAGTGTATGTACACATTGTACACAGAATACTACAGTGTATGTACACATTGTACACAGAATACTACAGTGTATGTACACATTGTACACAGAATACTACAGTGTATGTACACATTGTACACAGAATACTACAGTGTATGTACACATTGTACACAGAATACTACAGTGTATGTACACATTGTACACAGAATACTTCAGTGTATGTACACATTGTACACAGAATACTATAGTGTATGTACACATTGTACACAGAAGACTACAGTGTATGTACACATTGTACACAGAAGACTACAGTGTATGTACACATTGTACACAGAATACTACAGTGTATGTACACATTGTACACAGAATACTACAGTGTATGTACACATTGTACACAGAATACTTCAGTGTATGTACACATTGTACACAGAAGACTACAGTGTATGTACACATTGTACACAGAAGACTACAGTGTATGTACACATTGTACACAGAATACTACAGTGTATGTACACATTGTACACAGAAGCCTATAGTGTATGTACACATTGTACACAGAATACTACAGTGTATGTACACATTGTACACAGAATACTACAGTGTATGTACACATTGTACAAAGAATACTTCAGTGTATGTACACATTGTACACAGAATACTACGGTGTATGTACACATTGTACACAGAATACTACAGTGTATGTACACATTGTACACAGAATACTACAGTGTATGTACACATTGTACACAGAATACTACAGTGTATGTACACATTGTACACAGAATACTACAGTGTATGTAAACATTGTACACAGAATACTACAGTGTATGTACACATTGTACACAGAATACTACAGTGTATGTACACATTTTACACAGAATACTACAGTGTATGTACACATTGTACACAGAATACTACGGTGTATGTACACATTGTACACAGAATACTACAGTGTATGTACACATTGTACACAGAATACTACAGTGTATGTACACATTGTACACAGAATACTACAGTGTATGTACACATTGTACACAGAATACTACAGTGTATGTACACATTGTACACAGAATACTATAGTGTATGTACACATTGTACACAGAATACTTCAGTGTGTGTACACATTGTACACAGAATACTACAGTGTATGTACACATTGTACACAGAATACTACAGTGTATGTACACATTGTACACAGAATACTACAGTGTATGTACACATTGTACACACAATACTACAGTGTATGTATACATTGTACACAGAATACTACGGTGTATGTACACATTGTACACAGAATACTACAGTGTATGTACACATTGTACACAGAATACTACAGTGTATGTACACATTGTACACACAATACTACAGTGTATGTATACATTGTACACAGAATACTACTGTGTATGTACACATTGTACACAGAATACTACAGTGTATGTACACATTGTACACACAATACTACAGTGTATGTATACATTGTACACAGAATACTACAGTGTATGTACACATTGTACACAGAATACTACAGTGTATGTACACATTGTACACAGAATACTACAGTGTATGTACACATTGTACACAGAATACTACAGTGTATGTACACATTGTACACAGAATACTACAGTGTATGTACACATTGTACACATAATACTACAGTGTATGTACACATTGTACACATAATACTACAGTGTATGTACACATTGTACACAGAATACTACAGTGTATGTACACATTGTACACAGAGTACTACAGTGTATGTACACATTGTACACAGAATACTACAGTGTATGTACACATTGTACACAGAATACTACAGTGTATGTACACATTGTACACAGAATACTTCAGTGTATGTACACATTGTACAAACACTCTACATATAACTCCAATGCAGATTGAAAGGTTATAATCTGAAGGAAAATTTATGCAGAATGCAGATCAAAAAAAAATTGTTCGATTTACTGTTTGCCTAATGTCCAGTCAAATAAGGCTATATCCTAAACACTCTTCTGGAGTTTTTAAACCCATCGTTTTCAATTTTCAGAAAGGGGCCCCAGTGGCCGAGTGATTAAGGTAGTTCATTTACTATTGATCACGTGGTCTGTCAACACTGAGATTGCGTGTTCGATTCTCACTGCAGGCATGGTGTACTCGACTCCAATCTTAATTGACAAGGATTGCCAGTTTTCCTACCGCAGGTCGGGGGTTCTCTCCAGGTATTCCGGCTTCCTCCCCCAATAAAAACTGGACGCCATGAAATAGCTGAAAAATTGCTAAAAGTGGCGTTAAAACACCATTCAAACAAAAAAAGCCAGCAATTAAAAAATTAATAATTATAATTAGGACGAAAGCAACAAGAGAATCCAGGCAAAGTAACAAAGTGTCATATGAGGGTCGTGTGTTGCCTTTTGATACTGTATTGATCAGATAGCATTTTGTTGAAATCTTAAATGACGATTTATTTTGATACATTTAATGACTATGTAGAACAGGTTTAAAAATCTATGGGAGGACGGGATTATACGAGATTTTGTTGAGGTTGTCTGGTTTAGCTTGATCGCTCAAATAATCTGAATATTTAATACCAAGACTGTCCTTTGAAGATATTGTCTTCTCACACAATATTCAACCTTCCTAGTTCTATTTGTTTGTTTGTGTGTTTTTTTCCCTTTTTTTGCGGGGATGGGGGTATCAACCATAATTTAAATGTACATATGTTCAGTTTTAAGAATATAAATACATTAAAACAAGTAACCAATGTTACCAAAATTACCAACGAATAAGCCAATATATCAGGCTGGTCCTTTTCCACAATTGAAGCAAAAATAACATGAAAAACACTTCCAAGATATTTGTACGACATGTACAAAATTGAACAGGGCCTCGGTGTCCGAGTGGTGAAGATATATAATAAATAATAATACTGACGTCTACTATTGATCACGTGGTCTGTCAACACTGAGATTGCGGGTTCGAGTCTCAATGTGGACAGGGTGTATTCGACTCCAATTGTTATTGACAAGGATTACCAGTTTTCTTACTGATCCGGCTTTCCCTCGAAAAAAAAACTTGACGCCATCATATAGCTGAAAAAATGCTGAAAGTGGCATTACACACCGTTAAAAAACAAACAAACAAAACTATATGTTTGTGTGTAGTTAATGTTGGCTTCCAAACAATTACTGTTTGAGCTCCACTGGTTGAGCTTAAGAAAAGTACTGGATGTGGAATCAGTCTACAAACATTGTACACATTGAATTGTGTCTGTTTCCAATAAGCGAATACAACAAAACGACACACACAAGGTGAATTTTTGTATTAAAGTACACGAACAGAACACGAGACAGATCTTCCTAGAGTGTCCACGGTTTCAGCATACGAAGTGTCCTCTTCTTCATGGAGGAGTCAGGTGATACAGAAAATCCGGCCGCTGTTCAACGTGTAGTATGTGTGTTTTTTGTAAATTGCGAATCTATTTGTTTGAAAATGCTACGATGTAACAAGGTGACATCCCACAATACTATATATACAAAACCTATTTAAAGCAAACTTTTTTCATGCTTCATGCTTAGGAGAGCAGCAGATACTAATACCACAGTCTTGGGTGGAGTCACAACCGCGATCTCCTGTATTAGACCCGAGGACTCTATCATGTGTCACAGAGTTGTTCTAGGCCTTCCGCTACCTTCTGGATTCTGTTTTAAACAAAGAAGCGGGGCCTCGGTGGCCGAGTGGTCAAGGTAATTCGTCTACTATTGATCACGTGGTCTGTCAACACTGAGATTGCGGGTTCGATTCTCACTGCCGGCAGGGTGTACTCGACTCCAATCCTAATTGACTAGGATTGACAGTTTTCCTACCGCAGGTAAGGGGTTTTATCCGGGTACTCCGGCTTCCTCCCCTAATAAAAACTGGACGCCATGATATAGCTGAAAAATGGCTAAAATTGGCGTTTAACACCATCGAACAAACAAACAAACATAAACAGAGAAGCAGCAATTATGATTTGTTAATCTCATATTTAAACAGGGCGAAGGATAGTTGATTCCACGGGTTCCCACTTCTTCTGCGCAAGCTATCAATAGCGTCACATAACACACAATCTGTGTCTTACTTTAATTTCCTAGTTGGTGTTATCTCATGCGATAAACAGAAGTCAACCCATATTGCCGTTAAGTGTCAACAGTTGAGTGTTTTATTTGTTGATACGCAGTGTAAAATGAAACTACTTACACATCTGTCACTGTACCTGTACATCTGACTTTACTCTTGATACTCCAGCTCTACTATTTACTGATCCCTATATTGGACTGATCACTATACTTGACTAATACATATATTGGCCCGATCCCTCTATATGACTGATCCCTCTATATGACTGATCCCTATACTGGACTGCATGATCACAATTACTGGACCGATCCCTATACTGCACTGATCAATATACTTGTTAATTTCAAAATTGTCAAAACCCTCAGGTTCTTCCTACCCCAGGTATTGGTTGATCTTAGTCCTAATTTTTTACAGTGCAGTTTGACATATTTTGGTTTTATTGTTCTATGCTCCTTATATTCATATAGTGTTTGGCATTTTCAATTTTTTTTTGTGGTAGAGCGGCTCTGATGAGCCTTGAATAGAGCAAAATTTATTGACTGGAACTTTGAATTTTTTTTTATTGGACTAATACCTATATTGGACCGATTTCTCTACATGACTGATGCATGTACTGGACTGACGAAACATGTGTCGATTTTTTTCACAAAAACACATTCATTGGTTCGAGAAAGATGATATTACATGTAACACCATAAGTAGTATTTGAATTTAGGCACACATAGATCCGAGTCGAACATACTTCGTGTTCAAAATTCGACAAAAATTGAGTACGTTTTAGCCTGTCATCAAGCGTTTACTTTATGTAATCCACATTTACAGCATACAATCTCCACGCTCTGGATGATCCACTTTCTTAAAGAGTCTGTATGATCGAGACTATATATCAGTACAACAGTCACATTTCGTAATCACAGCAATGGTCTGTTCTTATGTATAACGTTGTTAGAACATCACACATGAAGTGTATGCCATCTATACAACCACAAATAAAATACTATTATATACTACCCTCCTTACTATCAGCAAAATGCAGGATGCGAATTTATCCCCCCCCCCCAAAAAAAAAAAAACTTCGTTAAGCCAGAATCATGGTTTTTTATTTAATAAGGATGCAAAATGTTTCATATTATGACACCTATTGAAGGATTAAAGAACTTTAGATTTCACACGAAATATGTTTTTATTTTGGAGACCGCATGAATCCGTTACAGAACGTAGTTGTTAACATTCACAACTTCCAAATATGCAGAAATTCGGGAAATAAGAAAAATAATTATTATAAAATAAAAATAAACAGACCTTTACAAATACTGAGGTAATAATAGACATGCTATTAAATGTTTTTTGGTGATTAGTTTATTGCAGAGATTGCATGTCTTGACCCAAACATATCCGTTTCTGTGATTGTTTAGTTTATTGCAAAGATTGCATGTCTTGACCTAAACATATCCGTTTCTGTGATTGTTTAGTTTATTGCAGAGATTGCATGTCTTGACCCAAACATATCCGTTTCTGTGATTGTTTAGTTTATTGCAGAGATTGCATGTCTTTGCACAAACGTGTGTTTTTTGGTTATTACTTTAAATGTGGTTTTCCGTCGCTTTCGAACATTTTTAACTATACCAAGTTGACCCTCCCATGTCTCTTTATCTCAATGTTGACAGTCCTAAACAACTCTGGTACCGAGTTACCTCTGTGTTAGGAAATCACAGCTTCTTTGTGAAGAGTCGAAATGTATATGCGTCTATGGAGGCTGTATTCGTCTATGGAGGATGTATTTTATTTCCAATATTAAATGTTAATAAAAGTAGGTATGTTGATCTTGGAGATTTATAAAACAGTGATATAACAAGCACTGTAATTATCGTGTAATCATACAGTCGTATTCGAGTGTACCGTTTGTTATTTATTTTTTAAATGTACTGTATAACAGGAGGACATAAATATGTAATTGTTCAAATGGTGTAGACAGTTTGTAATATCTGTTCTTGATCACATGGTTGTAGGTTGGAGTACACAGGGAAATTTTGTTCACGTGAATTTCACATGAAATTAATGTGAAATTCACGTGAAAAAATTGTCTCAACATGTTTAATGTTCTTTAACTTTCATGCAATTCTATAATTATTTAGAAATATATTCTCATTTTTCAGAATTTTCATCTGAAATTCACGTGAAAAAGTTAACGTGAAATTTAAGTGAGTTTCACACGATATTAACGTGAATTTCACGTGAAATTCATGTTAAATAAATTTCACGTGAAATTCATGTTACATATATTTCACGTGAAATTCACGTTAGTATGCTCGGTTAACGTGAAAATCATGTGAACGTTTCACGTGAAATTCACGTTAATCCTGATTTCACGTGAATTTCATGTGAACAATATTTCCATGTGTATACCCTAAAAGAAAATCAATGCAACGGACTCAACAAAAATAGCACTACTCTGAGTCCCATCGCTCCATTTGGGCTGTCACTACCATAAGTCCCATCGCTCCATTAGGACCGTCACTATGAGTCCCATCGCTCCATTTCTGAGTCCCATTTCTATCGCTCCATTAGGCCCGTCACTACTCTGAGTCCCATCGCTCCATTAGGGCCGTCAATACTCTGATTCTCATTTCTATCGCTCCGTTGGGGCCCTCACTACTCCGATTCCATTTCTATCGCTGCGTTGGGGCCGCCACTACTCCGAGTCCCATTTCTATCGCTCCATTGGGGCCGTCACTACTCCGAGTCCCATCGCTCCATTGGGGCTTTTACTACTCTGAGTCCCCTTTCTAGTGCTCCATTGTGGCCGTCACTACTCTGAGTCCCATTTCTATCGCTCCATTGGGACCGTCACTACTCTGTCCCATAGCTCCATTGTGGTAGTCACTACTCTGAGTTCCATATCTATCGTTCCATTGGGGCCATCACTACTTTGAGTCCCATCGCTCCATTGGGGCCGTCACTACTCTGAGTCCCATCGCTCAATTGGGTCCGTCACTACTCTGAGTCCCATCGCTCCATTGGGGCCGTCACTAATCTGAGTCCCATTTCTATCGCTCCATTCGGGCCATCACTACGATGAGTCACATTGTTTTTTCAAGAAATAATCCATAAATTCGATGACATCAGGGATCTAATGGGTTATGGTCTACATTTACTTTTTTCAATATATAGTTGATATGGATAAAATCGACATCTTTAATCTATTGGCAATATTTACAAAATGCTAAGATTTGCAGTTTTTGATAATTTCGATATGTCCATTAAAAATAATCAGTGTTCAACTTTGATGACATGGACATTTTCTACGTGGTCACAACGATTCCCAATGTATTTTAGGACGTCGTGCTTCAATTGCTTAATGACAAGCTATGTCTGACAATTTTGATCAATATGTTTATACACGTTATGAACAGGCTGACAGCTCACTTTACCATTTCCTTTTTTTTCTATTCGATCACCACGATTTTCCATGTATTCTTCTTGTTATTAAGTCGTGCATGACAATTTGGTCATCAATTTAGTTGCAACACTTTTCATTGCGACATCTTTTATGGTTTCAAAAGTATACCCTTAAACAAGGTTTTCAGCGTTCGGGGAGATAACTCTGTAAAAGAAAAATGGTTCAGGGCTCTAGGTGAATATCTGACTGGTCGATGGTACATAATTTCTTTAACAAAACAACGAAAAAAGAAAAAAAAATTTTTTTCACTCTGGAAATGGAAAGCTCTAATAACAAGCGTTATTTTCTCAACTCCACCTTAATTGTGTCTCCTTACTGAAAGTAATACTTTTCCGAACGTAAATTCCATGAATGTACGTGGATTGTATAAGAGTTCCCATGCTTCTTTAAAACATTTTAGTTATTGGAAAATCACGCATGCAGTCAGATTTCCGGTCTGTACCGCACAATCACAATGAGTTGATATTTAAAAAAAAATGAATTTGTCATCCATTCCTCGGCGAGTAAACTTCAAAGCATGCATGTTTGTTCACGCTATGGCACGTCTGATAATGTGGATTTGGATAGGTGGCACTTTTAAGTATACAAAGACTACTAACTTCTTTAAAATCGTTCTTTCACTATATCTACACGCTTTGCTGTCATTGTATCATTGATATTTTGCAAATGTTTGTCAGCCATATCATTACATTCGTTTTAAAAGCTAAACTAACACGAGGCGTTGTATTTTATGGTACTGGCAGACCGAAATAAATAAACTTATTATCAGCCATACGATAATGAGCACCAACAAGACTCATGGTTTTAATATCATTGAATGATGCTAACGTGCGAAAATGCACTTTATTTGTACTATACTTAATTATTATTCGATTTTTTACGGTAGTATAGTTAAAAATAGCAACACAATTAGTAGTTTATAACGTCTTCCTTATAAATTACAAAAGGAGTTGGACTTAGATTTTACCAACATAAAGGGAGTTGGTGTTTAACGCCACGTGTTGCAGTTTACAGCTGTAACTGATTTAGCTGCGCTTCACTAAAAAGAATGGCAAAGCAGATATAAATATCTGGATTGAGGTCAGGACATATCATATTTCGTAAAGGACCACTTTGATTCTGAAAAATAATTGGAATGACTTACTTTCTGATCAATAACACATTATCATTAAGGGCCGTTGAAAACCACAATTGACTATACCCGGATATGACTATTTACGTTTCCGGAGTATCTGGACTCGCCGCCGATTTTTTGTGGTGTTCTTGTCACTCAGTTTATGTGTTGGAGCAGTATTTGTTTTGTTGTTGTTTCTTTTGATTGTCTGTCCTCAACGTTTGTTTGTTTGTTATTTGTTGTTTTTTGTATCAGCGAGGAAATTTGCAACTTTCAGCATTTCTCAGCTGTATGAGTATATTATGTTTTTACATGGTCTACCCTATTTTTGACAGGAAAATGCTTATTCTTGTCACTTAGGAATCGAACACATCCTATAAGCAATTAATCTATCACTGATGATGAAATACTATGAGATGACTAACCGCCTAAACATCACGGCCTTGACACACATCTAAACGTCACGTAAAACTGTTTTTTAATTGAATTTTGTCTTTTGTAAGCCAGGTTCTTCGCCACTGCCAAAACCTTTGAAGCTACATCATTGTGTTCAGTTTTTATTAACGGAGGAAGCCGGACTATCAGAATAGAAACCTACAGCGTCGCAAAACTTGTCAGTTAATATGAAACTAAGCACACCTTGCTCGACGTTAGGCGCGAACCCATCGCACATATTTTGACACGATGATTATTATTAGTAGATGTATAAGTACCTAGATCCCTCGGCCAACGAGGCACGCCTTAATTTTAATGCGTTTAATTGATTTCCATGGGGGTTGGGGATGGATCCTTTCTATTGTAAATATATAACTTCTCCAAGCCTTAACTAATCTTTAAATTTCAGAACAAAAATGCAAAAACTGTGAATAGAATGTAGTCTGTAGTATGTGCTTGGTCTCGCTTACTGTCCGGCCAAATTTTGTTTTTTTATCATCCTAAAATTCAATTATTTGGTGTGTTCAATTAAAAGGCAGGAAAACTGTTTTCTGTTAAAATTGATTAAAGTTCGGCTCTAAGGAAGCAATTTAAACTATCAGGCCGCTTTTATCTGAATTTCCAGTTTTCACATAAGCTGATTAGCACATCACGTGTTAATCAACAACTTCTACATTTGCACTGTAATGGTATCCTTAAAACGGTGCACTTGGATTTGATTGATTGGTTGAATGTCTTCTTTACGTCCAGCGAGCAGTATCTCAGCTATATTCTGGACGGGAACAAGTTAGCACACAATAAATCAACGGAAAATGGGGGTGGGATGGGTCACAGTGAATACAATTTCGACTGTCCCTGGAAAAGTATGGAGTTTGGGGTAGGGGCGGAAAATTTAGCCTTTTGAATTTAGCCCCCAACAAGAGTGTCTCCCCTATCCGCCATCCGGGGACGTGCTGTGCTGCTCTGTGGGTCGAGCACTAGGAACCCTCCCAGTATGGTCCCAGTGGTGCACTTGGATGCTACCCTGTAGAGGCAATGACACACCTGACCACCGTTAGCATAATTGTCGCAAACCACATTAAAACAAACAAACAAATACTTCGTGTATATTACTTTGGTATCTTCGGCATTAATAGATTGAAGGAGGATTTTACGATTATTAAGATAATTTGTTTTAACGATTATTTTAGCTATTTATCATTTGCAAGACTACTTTTGATTACAAAATGAGTGCATTCGTTTGAAGTTTGACTGACTTACGAAGAGTTGACCGAAGAACATTTTCATTCTATATCAACAATTGAGGAAATTTATGACAAAATTTAAGAAAATTACCGTTTTTCTTTCGATATATTACTACGCCACAATGTAATGTTATTGACGTTGCTATGATGCACTAGTTTTGATGTTTCCTTGAGTATTGAAAGGTCAATTGTTATGACAGCGAGACCGAATTCGACTAATGCAAATGAAAGATTTACATTAACTATATGCATAATGTAGTTATTTTCGGATGAAAAATAATAGTACCAGGAGTTTCCTCCCTTTAACTAAAAAATATAAATATTGTGTAATGTATAATTGAAAACAAATAAGAACCCCTTAGTGTTTTTAGGTCATACACATTCGAACATATTTGGTCTAATATTAGAATGTTGTATAGCAAACAAAAATATGCATTGTTGGTACAATGAAACATTATTAAAAAAAACTCATAAACGTATCATTTCATAAAAATATGGACGGTCTTTGCTCTTTCACGTAGTTGTTAAAAAGTATTGTCAACGAAAGCTCCAAACTGTTATTTAATTGTCCAATCACAATTGGAAACGTCAATCATCAACACCAAATCGATAATTAGCCGTCGAAGGGTCAATATCGGGTATATCTACGGTTAGCATGAGTGACTGCTGCAACCCTGTGTCGCATACTGCAAGTACGACGTCGAAGCGTTATCTGCCGCCATTCCCGATGTAACTGAGCTTCTAAATGTTGCAAGATCCGTGGAGGAGGTTCCGGAGCTTTTAGTTGCTTACACAATTGATCCCATGGATGCTCTATTTGGTTGAGATCTTGACTTCTTGCAGGCCAGCTTTGTTCTCTAGATATGCCCTGGAAAGATGATGGCGTTGTCATCCATGAAAACAGGTCTTGACTCTAATGGGTGGTTTTCAAAATGAGGCACAACTACAGGTGTATACACGTTCAGGGTATACTTTTGCCCATACAGTTGCCTTTTGTCAGGTGCCAGAACTCAGGCAGTTTTGTTTGTTTGTTTTTGTTTTTGTTTGTTTGTTTTTTTGTGGTTTAAGGCAACATACAACAACATTTCATCTATTTCATGGCGTACAGCTTTATTTAAATGGAAGCTGGAATACCCGGTGAACCCCGTCCTTCAGTAGGACAACTTGCAATCTATGTCAAGTAATATTTGAGTCGAGCACATCATTTTGCAGTGAGGCTCAAGCCCGTTACCTCAGTATTAACATTCATGTTATAGTAGATGACTTACTACCTTAACCACGAAGGGCATCAAGACCACCAGCTAGTTTTGGGATGAATATATACGTATAGAATGTTCTCACGTTTAAATAACGGTCTGTAGAGTGGAAAAATAGCAAAGAAAACCGACCGAACAGCAAGAGTCAAAAGTCAAGGGACAGTTACAAATCCGATATAGACATACACAAAAACCAAACCACAAAAACAAAAAGAGAGTAACCCGAACCCAATAAAAACCATGGGGCACTCAGGTGCTCCGGACGAGTAAACAGTGCCAGCCTCTAATAAAACACCCGTCGAGTTACTCATTGTCGTGACTTGGCGAAAATGTCAGATCGTATTTGAGACACTGATTTCCCATAACGATCAATTAAGTCACGGTTATGACCATAAAACTTCTGGAGAGATAACATCAGCCTATGTGCCACAAACCTTTTCGGTCTAGAAAATCGGAATACCGATCGCAGGATCTAGAATAACGTATAAGTTGTGAAATGTACACACCATACGCTGGAGCTGCTGGAATGTTGCTGTCGATGAACGGGAAGTTGCCAGTTGGAAAGTTGAAGTCATCATATGTCGTAAAGTCTAGTTTGTAGTTTTCCTGAGTCAATTTCTAGAAGTAGGTCTCAGTAAGGGGCTGATCTTAGTGTATTGGTGGTGTCTTTAATTTCAGGATCGCTAGGGTAAATTGAATGTAAATAGTCTCAAAATGTAGCATTGTTAAGGAACAAAACATCATCAATATAGCGGAATGTTAAATTAAAGGTCTGGGCCAGAGTCTTTTCTTTCTTCTTCAGTAGGCCTTCTAGGAACTCAGCCTCATAAGGGAACAAAATCAGGTCGACAAGGGGAGGAACACAATTAGTACACATTGGAATACCAACAGTCTGTTGAAAAGATGTCCTCCAAGCATGACGAATATGTTGTCAATCAAAAAATCTAACATATTACAGATTTGGTCTTCAGTATATTTAGCAGACACTTCTACAATTGGACTGATATCTCATTGTTAATTAAAAATCTAAATCATATATGTTGTCGTTTGATTAATATTTTGCGAAACAACATATGAAACAAAAGTGTGCACACGTTTGTAGGTCGACTATCCGCAAAAATCGACTAAACTAAAATTTACGGATAGTCGCAAATCATCAATCCTTCTACTAAACCAAAAAAAACAATTATTGCAACTATCTGCAAAAATGCTTATTTTCCAAAATATAATAAGCATAATTATATTCAATTTTGATTATTATTATTATTTCAATTAACACATTGTTACGTAATAATTATTTACACATTCATATATATAATTTATACGTTAGAACTCTCATATTTTTAATCGGTGTGCAAATAAATAAATACATTTTCTATAACATGTATAAATCTGTTTTGCTCAACTTCTAAACTGATGTAAGCTTTTCATATCATTTTATGCAGCGTTAGTCCAGCATATATAGACTTTTTTTATAACTAGGTCCTGTAGATTTTGCATCTAAGGCAGAGACACATAATTACGAATTAATAATAAATGTAATCATATGTCTTTAAGTGTAGTGATGAAATTAAATTATTAATGAAAAATGCAGTTTAAAGCCAAACAAAGAAAAATAACACAATTTTACTAAGGTCATAATTTGTGTCGTTAATATTATTTCAGTAATAAACATGTATATATTTATTTGTTTCTGTTTGTTTGAATGGGATTTACTGCCAGTTGCAGCAATTTTCATCTATATCGTCGCATACAGTTTTTATTGGGAATCCAGACAAAACAATGAAAACCCGGACCCTCAGAAGGAAAACTGGCAATTGTTTTTAGTGGTGAACATTATTTTCTTTTACTGATTTGATACAGAGTTCAAGGTCAATGTCAATCATCATGTAACATGACACGGTCTTGAAGTAATATATCCATATGCCAAATAAACAAACTGACACAAGAGACAAACAAGTTATGACCCAGACAATATGAAGTTGTAACAATATCATTCCTTTTCCCTGCGCTATAAGGACAAGATGAAAAACAGACAAAAACGTGACTTATTATTTGAATATGTTGGATAAGTCGTATAAATTGCAACTGCAAAAAGGTAACGAGAGGCTTCTTGAATCCCGGATCGGTCACATGAACCTAAAATCAATTGAACAATCTAAAGTCTTCATTTTTACCTATACGGAATTGTCCAACACTTTTGCAAAATCAAAGGTTATAACTCCTATAAGGAGTTACCCAACACTTATGCACTAAATATCATTTTTGTAGATCTTGTTGATCTTGGCAATAGGTCACCTGAGTTAAAAAGTAGACTATTTCACTATGTATAGTTTTGGTTTAAACATATTTTATTAATACCTGCTATATATAAAGTAGAAAAAAACATAGAATTATGACATAAATAAATATTAAATAAACGTAACTTTAAGATTATTTTTCTAGACAAGTAACAAATCGTTTCTTTTTTTAAAATAAACTTCGGGACTTTAAAAAAGATATCTTTGTTCTGGATTGTATTCAGTAAATTTGACCAGAAAAGTAAGTATTGGGAATGAATCTGAATTGAATATGGGATTGAAAATAATAGTTCCTCCCTAATGGTATCATATTGTGAAGAAGTATCAACTTGTCCGCATGTGCATTTAGGATTTCGTATAGGTGTTCATTTAGTGAGCTGCTCTCCAATCGCAACCTTGTGTGTAATACCTGCCCCAGTCGGGTACCTTAGTAGTAATTATACGGAGGCTTTATGGCACGTTTACATATTCGTTGTTTTAAGATATTTAAGAATTTCGAGTATACAGGGTAATCTGTTCCATTATTTAAGGTCGACGGCAGAAAATATACCGAGTAACAAAATTCTTCTTGTACGGACCGCAATAATATTTTGTGATTGACGGGTATAATGTGTATGCGTATTGTCAATTGATGATGTTACACAGAGTAGGATATGCGGGTTTCACTAGTTTACAAGAGAGGAGTAAGGTTTCTGTTTTCTGTGGATTGAAGTTGTCCAGTTGCTTAATTTGGTCATTCGTATATTTTGATAACATAAACTGTTTAGTAATCTTGCATCATTTTCAGGGGTATCGACCATTAAATATAAACTTGTATCATCAGCAAATAGTTTGATGATTGCGCCGATCTCACTGACTATGTCATTTATAAATAAAAGAAACAAGAGTGGGCATAATATAGACCCTTAGGGAACCCCTGTCTTCATTGGCTTCCATGCAGAGCAACTCTCATTTGACACAACGCGTTGATATCTAGCACTTAAGTAGTTTGTGAACCAGTTCAGGAAGTTGCATGAAATTCCATAATTTTGCTATTTTAAAAGGCAAGCCTTTATGCCAAACTCTATCAAAGGCTTTGCTTAAATAACAGAATACCACCCTGTATTTCTTTATCAGTCTATGGCCCTCCTGAAATCATTTGAAATATTAAGAGGTTGGTTTATTGCCGAGTCTACTTAAGTAAACCCGGACTGGTTATGAGTAATAGTTTTATATTGTATTAAATAATTATGTGCGTGTTTGTTTACACATTTTTCCAAGCAGTTGGACAGTATTTTTAAAAGGGACATTGGCCTGTAGCTTTTAATTTCACTGGAATTATTACTTTAAAAACCGCTGTAACATTAGCTTTTTCCACTCTTTGGGAAATAAGCTCTGTATAATGATAAGTTTAAAATGTCGTTTTTAGTAAAGAAGTGTTGCCTGATTTCGTCGGCTTTATACCAGAAATCAGGTTACAAAGTTTCCACCAATATGTGGACGACGCGTCTAAATTGGACAATTGATTGACGAGTTTAGTTTGATGAGAATCGCGTGCTTTCTGCACTACAGACGTTACGTTTATTTCTTATATATCGAAATTTATTCCAGTCTAAAGGATTATTTTGACATTAGTCTTTCGAATAAGCACGATTTTTTCCTTGAAAAGTCTAAATGTCATTAGTAAGCCAGTATTTTATTAGGAATTACCTTTTCAACGTATTATGTTACAGGAGATACCCTAGGGTGATTTGGTCGTTATCACTATTAAATATACTGTCAAAATATACTACGGCTAGAGTCGAGCTGACTAAAGTTACCACTATTATATATCAATACTTTATGCTTAAAGGATTAACGAACTGTTTTAGGGTGTTTGAGAAGACTACAACGTATATATATAGTTTTATAGATATATGAATATATTTATACTTATATAATTCGCATACCAGTAAAGTTAGAATGACCTTTTAGACGTTTTGGAAAGTATTTATATTTCGATAGATGTCCCAAACAAAAATACTTTCAGAAACAAGATTGCTTTGTAATCTTGTGCAAAATAAAGGCATGATACAATTTGACCTGTTTGTTCCATCCAGACTGATCTATAAGGTTTCTGGCTTCTATGAATATAGGAAGAGGACATGTAGGCCTACCCCAGGTTTGTGCCGATTGGTGGCCTAACATAAAAATTTCTGCTCATAAATATATTTGCAGATACATTTTATTCGTTTATTTCTTTTTGTTGATGGAATTTCTTACTTCGATTTTCTGTAAAAAAAATCAAGAACTCTTACCTATACAATTTAAATACAAATGAAAATGTAAAATAAATATTACGCCACAATGTTAAGTCCAGTTGTGTTAATATTTGATGTGATTTCAAAACCAAAATGTCCCAACTTCCACTATAGTTTCAATTAAAACCATTTAAATAAAGTTAGAAACTATCTCATCTCCGAAATAACATAATATCAATCAGAAAATATTATATGAACTATGATTATTATATTTAGATAATGAGCAATTTTGCGGATAGTCGCAATAATTGTTTTTTTGGTTTAGTCGAAGAATAGTTAATTTGCGACTATCCGTAAATTTTTCAGGTTTAGTCAATTTTTGCTGATAGTCGACTTACACACGTTCTTTCAAATTTGTAGTTTCTATTTTTGTTTTTTGTTTGTTTGTTTGTTTGTTTGTTTAAATATTTTTAGTACAAAAACACAGCCAACATCTACCGAACATCAACTGCTTTGCTACAATGGTAACAATGTGTAAAGCAATGTGTACGACTGAATGAATTTATAGCCTGTGCTAAACTCAAGACAAATAACTTCGACTTTTAATAAACTTTAATACTTTGTCAGGTAATAAAAAAAATCGCACTTTAAACCAAATAATTGTAGAGCCATTCGCTTCTTTAGTTACATTATCGAGTGCGATATTTTAAGGGCATAAATACCGCTTCAAACCTGCAAGCCTAAATAAAGCAGAGAGTGTCGTCTGCTCATATAGAAACTTTGTCTGACAGAGAACGCATGAATTTAGTTGTTTTACGTAAAACCCAACCAACTTAAAATCTTAAAGACAGGTTTGTTAAATGTCTGTATATCGGGGACAGACATGTCTTTGTAGTTCGTCTTATCACCGGCGTGTTTGCATATAACACTAGAATGTAGAGTTCGTGCCGGTTTTAATACACAATGCTTGATTCCTGTTGACGTCCTTATTTCTCACCACCAAATTCAGGTTTCTCCTACAAAAAACTAGCCAAGGATATATGCTAAAATATTGAAATAGCCAAATTTAAGTAAACCAATAATGATGTAAAACAATGTGGTACATGTATATACCAAGACTACAAGTAATATGGAAAAAAGAGTGTGCAAGAGCTGGAATGATGGGGGTTGGGGTACGGAAGGCAAGAAAAACAACATCGTACAAATATTGTATTAAAGTCGACTTTAATAAGTTTTACTATAGATACTATTACCGTATAGCGGGTTATTTTAGCGGGTGTAAAATTTGGCGGTTTTTAGGTCAAAATGTATTGCAAAAAATTTGGTGGTTTTAATTTTGGCGAATGGGATAAACCATAGAAAAAAAATTGGCGGTCTAGCAAACCCGGATAACATATGTGTATTTTCCAATTGGAACGTAAGTAAAGAAGGGGGACTACATAGGAATTAGAAGGAAACAGGTTATATTTCATGTACAAAGACAGAAGCTTAATTACGGATGGAAACATATACAGGATGGCATTTATCTGTTTTCCTCCATAAATAATTTGAGGAGGAAGAACATATTTTTTTACAAATCTACTAATTTTCTATAAGTTATAATTGATAATTTTTATTTTGTATATACAGGTAAAATCACGTTGCATACCAATTTCGTAATTATGATAGATTTATTAATTGTGTGGTTTGATGTAGTGCTTATCCTCATGTTTCTTCAGCGGTTTAAATGACAGTTAATCGAGGTGTCAATTTGACAACTAGATCATAATCAGGCCTTTGATCTTTAAACACAGGTAAACACAGGTAAAACAAATGAATAGATTTGTTGATTAGTCAAAATAATTGAAGACATTTTGCGCAGATATTGACCAAATTAGCCGTAGGACATTAATGAATAGTTTTATTAAATCTAACCTTTAATTAACACAATCTTAGGTAATACCAATATTTGACAATGACCATGTTATTGATTAAATTTACGATACCGGTAGATCGTCTACAAAACATTTTACCGGAGTTTCTAAAATCATGAATTTTAGCGGTTTTTATTTTGGCGATTTCAGTTTGACCGCTAAAATACGCCAAAATTAGCACCCAGCTAAAATAACCCGCTATACGGTATAGAGGCTTGGCATGCCATAAAACCTGGTTTTACCCAACATTCCGTTTTAAATGCCTGTACCATTGCTGTAGTTGCTATATTTTTTGGTTGTTGGTTATCGAGTTTACCTGTGTCTTGGACTTGGATTTCTGGATTGTCGTTTTTGAAAGTTTCCTTGGTGTTCGGTATTTTGTTATTGCCTTTAATCAATCTCTTAATATCAAGTTTTCAAGAAACATTCAAATTGAAAAATAGATTCACATTCATTTTTAATTATAAGAATGCAGTTCAACTTTGTGGACTTAGGACTAACGATCGCAATCATTTATATAAAAATAATGGCTAAAAAAATATAGAAAAATAATTGTGTTTCCACTATATGTTACACAAACGAATTAGAGATGAAATCCTTTTTATTCTGCAATAAATTTACTGTACACATAAAGATACATGATACATGCTTGCTTTATTCGGTTAATTTCTTATTTGTCGCCTGGTACACTTACCTTACCTTCCAACAATATGTAGTATTCCTCGCCTGGTACCCTTATCTTACCTTCCAACGATATTTAGTATTCCTCGCCTTGTACCCTTATCTGACAGTCCAACGATATTTTGTATTCCTCGCCTGGTAACCTTATCTTACCTTCCAACGATATTTATTATTCCTCGCCTGGTACCCTTATCTGCCAATCCAACGATATTTAGTATTCCTCGCCTGGTACCCTTATCTTACCTTCCAACGATATTTATTATTCCTCGCCTGGTACCCTTATCTGCCAATCCACGATATTTAGTATTCCTCGCCTGGTAACCTTATCTTACCTTCCAACGATATTTATTATTACTCGCCTGGTACCCTTATCTGCCAATCCAACGATATTTAGTATTCCTCGCCTAGTACCCTTATCTTGCCTTCCAACGATATTTATTATTCCTCGCCTTGTACCCTTATCTGCCAATCCAACGATATTTAGTATTCCTCGCCTGGTACCCTTATCTTACCTTCCAACGATATTTATTATTTCTCGCCTTGTACCCTTATCTTACCTTCCAACGATATTTAGTATTCCTCGCCTGGTACCCTTATCTTACCTTCCAACGATATTTATTATTCCTCGCCTTGTACCCTTATCTGCCAATCCAACGATATTTATTATTCCTCGCCTTGTACCCTTATCTGCCAATCCAACGATATTTAGTATTCCTCGCCTGGTAACCTTATCTTACCTTCCAACGATATTTATTATTCCTCGCCTTGTACCCTTATCTGCCAATCCAACGATATTTAGTATTCCTCGCCTGGTACCCTTATCTTACCTTCCAACGATATTTAGTATTCCTCGCCTTGTACCCTTATCTGCCAATCCAACGATATTTAGTATTCCTCGCCTGGCACCCTTATCTTACCTTCCAACGATATTTATTATTCCTCGCCTTGTACCCTTATCTGCCAATCCAACGATATTTAGTATTCCTCGCCTGGTAACCTTATCTTACCTTCCATAAGTTTATATCAAAGCCCAGGCTACTTCAGCTACTGGTAGTTTATAGTTAAGTATAGAAGACCACGTTTTCTGCAGCTTCTTTTAGTCTGCAGGCCAGTTGAGTCTATGATAAAAGTCTGGTAAGTCTTGACCGCCATATTTCTGTGTTTACTGTTGACAGAACATTAGCGAAGTGGCGAAGGCTATATTCCAACCGCTACATGTAGTCTAGAGGTCAAATAACTCGAATATTCAAGTTGTTTTCAGCTAGTATAGAGTAAATGAGTTAAGTATGTCTCGGATGTCAAGCTCCTTCAGCTACGTGTAGTCTGGAGTTAACCAAGCCGCAACAGTTAATTGCCTTCCGTCAGCATACCATACAGGTCTCGTATGTCCCAGAGGTCAACATGCAAACTAATTGTAAGGTTAGTCTCGAAGGGCACATTCCCTCAGATGCATGTAGTCTGAAGTAAGATATCTTGAAGGCCAAATTCCTGCAGTTACTTGTAGTTTAAAATCAAGGGGTGTTTGTTTCTGCTGTTACATATAGTGTGGAGAATAGTTAAGCATCAAAGGTCAAGTTCTTACAGCTACATCTATTATTAGGTCATGCATTTCTGAAAGGCTATGTCACTATATTTATGTGTTGTCAGAAAGTCATACAAATCACGAGGGCTCAGTACATCAGAGCTTCCAGATAAGCTGCGTATTTGCGTTATTACGCAATTAAATTTTCTTAAAACCCAATTATTTTTATAGCTTAAAACCCAATCGATTTTTAGAAACATGCTTAATTCACTCACTCAGTGCATAAAATTTTTCAGTGATTGCACGGGGGGGGGGGGGGGGTGTAAACTAAGGATAATTTTAGGTACAGGTCGCGGACGGAAATTTGAAAACCCACTATTCATATATTTTCGGATGTTTTAAACGGGACCTAATCATATATTTAATTATTAAATCAGATCTATTCATATATTTTACTACTGCGCATCCCCTTTCACATATAGTACATTCACTACCAAAATGATCAAGTGATGTTAATGGAACACTTTGTTTGAAAAATAATTGTGGTTAACATATGCTTTACATGCTCAAAATGAGAATTGAGGGATGGATATATTTAGATAATTTACAACTATACCCATTGATAATACCATTGGTTGACATTGTGAGAGATATCTCTCATGGCGGATAAGCTGCGCGTACAAACGCAGTTATTTCAATGTTAAACTATATCAAAAATGTATAAACAGACTAAATAAAAACAAATAAGATATCGTATATTATTTTACAAACATTGTTTAAGAAATAGATTATTGCGAGCGGGCTTTATGGGAATTAGAACATGGTCAGACCTTATATTTGTCAATATTTTATACCGAGCGATAGCGAGGTATAAAATGAAGACAAATATATGGTCTGACCATGTTCTAATTCACATAAAGCCCGCTCGCAATAATCTATTTCGATTCTAATATGTCTAACAAATGTTTTCAAATTTCGAAGCGGTTCTAAGAGGATGCTCTCAGTGGTAATATTGTTTTTTGAAACTAATACGATATATCCCAAAACAGTATGTTAAAGCAAATAAAATCGACAAAAACTTTTTTTCTCGTCATTTTATTGAATGTACGTACCTTAAACAAAAATATTGAGAAATCTTAACGAAATTGCGTCGTTCCAGTTTGAAATTTTCAGTTCAGCGTAATATGACGTCGGAATTCTAATTGTGACGTCATATTGATTCGAATGTAGAATTGTTAAAAAAATAATGTATCGGGAGTAGTTTAAATCATATAAATCTCAGAATTCAGACTAAAAATAACTAAATTATTAACAATAACGATAATTATGGATAACACATAACAAACGGCATTTATAAGTCAGTTTTTATATTTACACAAAACACGCAGTTTACGCATGTGCGAACTAAACTTATTGGAATTTTGACACGGCTTTGTTTACATAGCTAAAGCAGGACGTCATATTAGAATCTTTGTTTACAAACGCCACGGACAGACGACAAATGTTGTCCCGCGACAGCAAATGGGAGATGACCTGTGGCAATTGTTATATCTGGGAACCAGTTATGTTCTCTGCGCCGGAGAGTGCATACGGTGCTCACAAGAAGAGATGCATGTTCCCTGTTGAATATACTTTTCTTCCAAAATTTTATTTATGGTTAGAACCAGTCTAGTATTTTGTTGTTGCACCATTAATAGGCGTGGCACAAAAAAGATTCCCTGACATCCTCTAAGCCGAACAATAAAATAACTAACTATCTTACAACGAACCCTAACACCGTTTAAAAAAAATTAAAAAGTGCTAGCTTTGCCCTATAATCAATAAAAATTACAAAACGGACTTTGACCCATTTTTTATTGTTAATTACTCATAACTTTGTGACAGAGCTGATCTGTAATAATTTTATTTGAGTGCATATATAGATAAGAAATTTTGGCTGTCCATTAATTATGAATTGACCTGTGTGCTCTCATTTAACTATTGTCTATAAGTAATCTTGACTATAAGATAGTTTTCATTTTCAAAGGTACAATATTTTTGTTGTGTTATTTAAGATGTATGTCATGTGAAGATCTATGCTGTCTGCACAATACATAAAATGTTTCTGTAGTTGCTGCAAAACCACAAAAGGTTATCTACATGTATAAAGCCATTTAAGATGGTTGAAAAACCCAATTAACTTATTTTTGAGTGAGTTAAAAAATTGATAAAAGTGATATATATATATATATATATATATAAACCCAATGAAATAAATTTTATTTATTTAAAGCACAGTTATACCCCGTGAGGTGTTGAAGGCATACATAAAACAAAGATTAACAACAAATCATATAGTAGAATCATGCAATCTTCAAGTCCACTTTCCTCAATAATGAAAGTCTAGTACTATTTAATAAATTGAACAACAAACTGCAAATGACTCAAAGAAGACATTCTGTTATATATTTATTTATATCATTTTCATGACTATTTTTAATGTTATTTCCTAAATGTTTTTCTTATATCCGAGTATTTCGGACAATGGAAAAAGTAGTGAATTTCATCTTCTAATACATTGTTAGTACACATTGTACATCGTCTATCTGGTCTTTTCACTCTTTTGTATCTTCCTCTTTCAATTTCAAGGAAAGATCACTTGCTCTCATTTTACATAAATTTCTTCTGTTATCAAAGTTTGTTTTTAATAAATATTCATCTATGTTATATTCAGTTTTTATTTTACTATGTAATATATTTTATTTTCTGGTGTAAGTTTTTTTAGTTTTTGGAAAAAGCATTTTACATAGTTATCTTTAAAATGTTTGTTTAATGTCTTTGTAAAAAAGTCAAGTTTTTATTATAGTTAATATTTTTTAGTTCTTCTATTTCTATATTATTTGAACTGCATATATTATGTACATATGAAAACCAGGAGTATGTACCTATATTATGAAGGGACTGTGATAATAAGAACGCATCATCTACCAAAGGATTACTAGTATGGTGTAGAAGTCTTATTAGGTATTTGATTGACTGTATTTTAATGTATCTACATGTAGGATATTGAGCTAATTCAGCTCTAGCTGCTATGTTTACAGACTGTTTGCTCAAACCTACTGTGTATTTACACAGTTTTAGATTTACCTTTTCAATGAAACTAGTATCAATTAATGAAATTTGATCAAAATTATTTTCTCCTCCCGGTTTAAATGCTTTAATAAATGTTTTCATAGAAGTCCATGTACCAAATTTCAGAGTTATACATTAAGATTGGTTTAACAAGGGAATCAAATAACTTTTTATCAATATTCATTGAAATATTGTCTAAGGGATGTAGATAATAAAACATTCCAAACATTACTTTGTTTTCTTTTTTGATAATTCAAAGTGGGTCGAGTGAAATTTCCCAGAGGCTTCTATGATGTTCCGGAAATATTTTTACCTTTTCCAATTTTTCTGTACCTAAATCGAAATTATCTTTTGTATTCAAAATATTGTTTTGTTGAAATATCATAATTTTAGTTTTGTTGGCATTTATTGAAAGTTGCCAATTCTCACAGTACTGATGTAGTCTATCAGAAGATTTTTGTGATCAGGTGATTCTGACAAAAGTAGTATGTCATCAGCAAACATAACTTAAATCTTTGAGTGAAACTGGCCTATCAAATACACTTGATATAAATATGAAATAACAAGGAACCTAAATTGTCCCTTGTTTTAGGCATCTATCTATAATATTATTATTATATATAAAAACTCCATATTTTGCCGACGTTTCGACGACCACTGCCGTCTTTATTCAAGGCATATATACAAATGACAAGAATATGTATATGTGAAGTCAATAACAACAACAACAACGTTATAATACAATGACGTCATAAACGGGTAAAGTAAAGTAAAATTGAAATTTGGCAGAAATATAAAGAGTAGAAAAGGGGGGGGATACAAAACGAACGTTACAATACAATGGCTTCTTAATGGGTAATACAATGTCATTATAGTTTTAGATATAATGTAGTATATTTTTAAACAGTTTTATCCTTTTTTGTTCAGTCCTTGTTCATTCAAAGTTCCAATTTTCTTCATCCAAAATTTTTCTTTTTCTTTACGATATATCCATGATTTGTTAATTTTCTCAATTCCAATTATTTTAAAGTCATTGATATTATGGTCCTGTTGATTGAAATGTATTGGTACAACGTCTTGTTTTTTATTTCGAATACACGATAGGTGATTTTGCATGCGCTCATACACTGTATTCCCAGTTTCACCAACATACACAATTTGTCTACACTGTTCACAATAAATGCCATATATTAAATTTGCTGTCCTACAATTTATTTTACCGTCAACATTGTATGATACACCATTATTAGCTGTAAATTTCGTAAGATTTAGCATTCTATTACAAATTGCACAATTTTTATCACATGGTCCCGTTTCATTTTCCCGTTTAAAAAATTGATTATTGTGTTTAGCGTGAACCAGTTTATCTTGAATATTTGTCCCTCGTCTATATGCTACTATTGGTGGTTCCGGAAACACTTTCTGCATCTCTTTAGATCTATACAAAGTTTTAAGCCTGTTACGTAATATGTTGTGGATGTTCGGAAGTTCTTTATTGTAAGTAATTGATAACGGTACTCTGTCTAAATTTTTGTTTTTATCTGTTTTATATTTTAATAGATTTTCTCTGTCCAAAGTGTCAATTTTTCTAAATTCATGGTCTAAATCTTTTTTCTGGAAACCTCGCTTCTGTAAACATTTTTTCATTTGGTATTTTCTTTGATGATAATTTTTATTTTCTGAGCATATTCTCCTAACTCTCATCCCAATGCCATAAGGTATGGCTCGTTTGACCGAATTCGGGTGATCAGATTTTACATGTAAATAAAGGTGCTTGTCCGAAGGTTTACAAAATTGGTCTGTTTCAATTTTACCATTTTTTATATATGTAGTGACATCTAAAAACTCAATTTTGTCATATGAATAACGTAAATTAACTTTAATATTTTGGTGAATTTCATTTGCCCGGTTTTGAAAAGAAATAAGGGAATCTATTCCATGAGTCCATATTCCCCATATGTCATCAATGAAACGGAAGAATGCTAGTGGTTTCTCTTGTGCGGTATTTAGCTTCTTCCCACACTCCTAAATATGTACAAGCATAATTTTTGCCCAATTTTGAACCTATCGCTGTTCCTGTAGTTTGTATGTAATTTTTTCCATTGAATTGAAAGTTATTATTTTCCAGTGTAACATCAATAAATTGTAATACCACTTCTGTTGGAATAAATTTAGTTTGTCTATTGTCTAAAGCTACCTTGCATGCTTCTCGCGCTTTGTCTCTTGGAATGCTGGGATATAATGCTGTAACATCCATACAAAATAATGATCACAAATATTATTGACATAAGTTCAGTTAGTATAAACATCAATTGTTAAATTATTCATTTTATATCATATATTAAAGAATAAATCTGAATGATTTTTGTTTATTATGACGTTCTTGTATACATCATAATATTTCTAACAATTTGTTATGAACATGTCATGTTTATCTGAGCAAAATTTTCAAAGCAAATAGATAAACTAACATAACATTAAACCCAGAAATAATTTTTCTGTTCAGCACACTTCCATTTGGACAACGTTGTGCTGATCAAAATTGCTTCATGAACACCCATCTACAGAACTTTTCACGATGTCAATAATTACTATTCATCTGTATTCTTTCAAGTGCAGCTCATATGTTTATCAAAGAAAATTGGTAAAATACAATACACTTCGAAAGAACTGACATTTGAAACCAATTAAAAGTGTTTTTTATCAAACAAATTACGATTTTTCATTATGGGCCGTTGTACTTTACTTTTCTTCGTTGTTCGCTTCCGGTAATAAGTCACACCCGGTAAATAAACAAATGGTGCGTAATCCAGTTGAAAGACGTAAATCCTTTAAAAAGTGTTAAATACGCATATTGTTTGCTGTTTTTATTGGAATTACACATTTACTGATAAATTGGTAGTCTGGGTGAATTATTTGGACCAGATCATATGCAAGTATCTACTGTGAACCATCGGGCGACTTAAGGGAAATAACAGGGCGACTTCGACTTCGCTTTTGAGGCGCCGTAGGGCGACTTTAGGTCCAAGTAGGGCGACAAACCACTTCGCCCAGTGTGGTGAGCTCTGACAGATCGTGGGTAATTTTATTTTGAAAGGGAGGAAATTTATCAAGTCGGCGGAGAGAAGAAAAATAAAAGAAAAATTTGCTTCTTTTATTTTTATTTCATTTCGGCAGAAATTAGGCTCGGCGCTCCCGTAAAACAAAAAATATAAAAATGTTGGCCTAATAATTTTTCCTTTGTATTTTTAACACTAAGTACAATTCCTTTATTTTCATGAACATTAAAAATAAAGATCTTGCATCAAGTGTCTTAAAATGTACATGTGATTTCAACTTTTGAGAGGAATATGTTTTTTTTTAAATTTTACTTGCACATAAATTTAGACCTGATTATTGTGAGACTTGCATGACTTAATTAACAACATGAATACCCCCCCCCCCCAAAAAAAAATATCAACAATTGATGACAACAACATTAAATTATTTACCAGTTTTAGTCTATGTGTAGCACTGGTTACAATACCAATCCTCTTCATCTATCTGCTGGAATTGTTCTTCACTTGTATCTTGGCACATTCTGTCATACCACTTGTCGCACAAGTCACATTGTATCCAGTCTTTATTACTGTTATACACTTTATCACAGTTGGAACAACGAGTGTCATCACTATCGTCTTTTTCTTGTGCAGAGTCTTCCTTTGCATGTATATTTTTTGGAAGTTTTTTTAGCTTTTGTACCTTTAGTTTTTCGCTTTGTACCTTTCGAACTTGAAGGTTGCTGCTGGTCTTCAACAGTGTTTCTTTGTAGTGCACCAACATTCGAAATGTTTGTAAATTTTGGTATGTTTTGTGCAAGTCTATCACATATGGTTTTTTTTTGTCATTTTTTACTGTGACATTAAGTTCATAAGCATGACCTAAAAGCAATAAATCCTTCTTTGAAAATGTTTTTTAAGAAATCAGTTCCATTATCAATAAGATTTGAACTAAGTTTCAAATGTGAACTAATTTTGTCTTGAGAATCATCCTGTAGAATGTAGGACATAGACAGTTTGACTAAAGAACTATCCTTGGGTTTTTGTGCTTTAACAACCCGACTTCGAAGTGCTTCTGTTTTTTGCTGTCCAAACCTTTTCATAATATCTTTTCTAAACTGGTTGTCTGCAACCTTGCAGTACCTTAGTAATAAGTCAGGGTAAACTTCTTTTAAGCAATCCTTTGCTAAATCTGCATATACTCTTACACGTCAAATTAGAATCAAAATTTTGCAGTATATTTTTAAATTTATCAAACAATCTTTCATCTGCTAAAAGTCTTTCACGCACAAATGTTAATATTTTGGAACCTTGTTCATAAAACATGGTTTCATTTTGTAGTTTCCCACGACTTTTCTCCATTTGTATAAAAAAATCAAAAACTTCATCACTTATGTTGGTTAAGCCTTGAGTAAGGTTTTGTTTCCGCTTCGTCTCCTCAAGAGAACCCTTGAAGTAATTGCTTTAATACAGCTGTTTGTTCTTTTTATAAATGATTTACCCTTGTATATTAAAAATTGTACAACTGATCTATATGCAGATGACTCAACATTACATTTATCTGGGAAGAATGTTTATATGTTAGAAAAAGAAATGCAAAATGAACTTAACTCTGTTGAAGTGTGGTGCAGAGAAAATAATATGTACATAAATACCAGCAAATCAAAATGTATGTTAATTGGTACAAAACCAAAATTGTCTACAATAGAAATTCAACCAAGACTAGAAATTTTTTCAGAATTTCTTAATGTTTCGGCATGTGAAAAAATATTAGGCATTCAAATTGATGCAAATCTTATATGGAAGGAGCAAATTGATATGATATGTAAAAATATCTCATCAAGAATTTATTTATTATCACAAATAAAAAGTTTTCTGAATCTGGAAACTAAGAAATTATTCTACAATGGATACATATTACCCTTAATTGATTACTGTTGTATAATATGGGGAGGATGTAACAATGACAGCCTTGACAGAATACTAAAACTGCAAAAACGGGCAGCCAGATTAACTTTAGATACAGACCCTTTAGCCCCTTCAGCACCACTTTTTAAGCAACTGGGCATAATGACAGTACAATTAAGAATTAAATATCATAAATATTTACTTCTACATAAAACATTGAAGGGAGATGCCCCTGAATACCTTATACAAAAGTTTAATTATCTCTCGTCTAATATTCATTATGGCTTAAGAAATGTGTTAGATGGAAATCTTATGGTACCAAAACAAACTACTGAACTTTACAAAAAGTCATTTGCATATTCTGGTGCTGTTTTATGGAATGAGTTACCACCATGTTATAGAAACACTAAAAACACACAAACTTTTAAACATTGTATTAAGAAATATCTGTCACAAGACTGATGACGGCAGTTTTTGTTGTAATATGGTTACTTCATTACCAATCTCATGTTTGTATGTTATTGTCAATTTATATATTTTTGTTTATTAATTTGTAATTTTTTCATGAGGGCCTCAGGGAAGATTAGTTGTATTACTAACTGTGTAACCCTCTTTAAATAAAGTCATTATTATTATTATTATTATTATTATTATTATTATTATTATTATAATCATATTTACAGGTAAAAATATCCTATATCTTAACTTTAAGAAAGCATTCTCTAACCAAAGAAACTTTACTTTTGTTGTACATATTATTTCTTCCAATTTTCATATAATGATTTTTTGATTTAGCAACACATTTGCCAGCAATGTATCTTATTTTGCCAAGACCAGCATCATCAGTATCTGCTTGATCATGAGTTAATTGTTCAACATTTTGTTCAGTTTTAATATGACAGGTCTTTTTCTCTAACGTATAATGAGAAACAAAATCAAAAATTTTACTAAAAACGACAAAATCATCTTCCTCTGGTTTCTTGTTAATACAACTTTCTATCATAGTATTATACTCTTTAGAATTTGAAAACTTATATAATTCACGATAATATGAAGTCCAATTTTTAGAATCAGTGTTTTCTTCTTCACCTGATGTTTCAATACTTCCACACACATTTCTGAAACTTTCTACAACAGTTTTTTCAAAAATAAGTTAGTACCAATTTCATTGTTTTCAATCAAGTTTATCAAGCCTGTCGTAATAATATTTTGTTCCATTGTAATTTTATTTTCTGGGATACAGGATCTTAAATGTTCCACTTTTAAAGGACATTCATCAGTAACTACATGTACATGTACCTCAGGGTTTTGAATATAGTCTAGGTTTGAAATTCGTTCAATTTCTTCAATTTCTTCTAAATCGAATTCAGACAATTCAGAGTCTGTTTCAGAAGAAAAGATATCATTTTCTATAACATCATTAGTAATCAAATCAGTTTCCACTGAAAATGGCATTTTACAGCACTCTAAACTTTCAATGAAAGGACCAGATTCCTTGTCATAAAAGTTGAACAAAGCTGGATCAGGTTTTATGACATTACTAGGTTTAAAATCAATTAGTCGGATTCCCTTTTTCTTTCTAACCCGACCAACAGCAACACCTAACTGACCTTCCTTAAAAATATTTGAACAATCAATGTCAATGCGGTCCATTGTCAAACCTTGAGATTTGTGAATAGTATCACCATAAGATAAAACTAATGGTAATTGATGTCTACTTGCTGTTACTTTATTTTCAACAGAGCTGTAAATAGTAAATGTTTCTCTTTTTATGGTGACCAATGAATTACATGTGTCTTTGAATTTAACAGTAACTGTATTGTCTCCCATTTCCACAACAGTTCCTTGTAATCCATTCACAAGTCTTGGGCTTAAGTTTTTTACAAGCATGACAGGGCAGTTTTGTTTAACATACAATGTTTTGGGAACAGATAGTTTTTTTTAATTTATTTATTTATGAGTAAAGATGGCGGTCCGGCAGGGCGTACTCAAAACTGCTCTGATAATATTTGGAATTTGCATAAGATTACATGAAATTTATAACAGTGACTTTTATTGTGGAATTGTAAGACCAGAAGATCTAGGCTTCTACGCCTGTTCTGTCATCGACAAGGTCAGCAAATTTGATTTTACCATCGATAAACTTTGCAAATCAGCCCTGAGTAATGTTCAACATGGCCGACCGTCAACAACTTTTAAGGCTCATAGATATTTTAAGACCACCACAAAGTATTATTTGATTTTATATATTTTAATGAGCGGAGATGTTCACTGTAATCCCGGACCTATTAAACACCCTTGTACCTTTTGTAATACCAGTGTGAGGAAAAATCAGAAAGCATTACAGTGCGACTTTTGCGACATATGGACTCATGTAAGGTGTACAAATATATCTGTTAAGGAATATATCAGATTGTCCAATTCTGATGACTGCTATTACTGTCATAGATGTATTGATCGTCTACCAATATTTACAGACTCTTTTTTCGAAGATGTATCAATCGAAAAATGTATAAATGATTTTATGGAAACCCAAGATGTTCAATGAAACACGCCTTTATCTACTTCCGGTATAAACAATCACAATGACGACTTGTCCATCTTTGCAGATTTGAGAAAATGTCGAAAATTATATCATAGAAACTTATCAGTAGCGTATTTAAATATTAACAGCATTCGATGAAATTAAGGAATTGCTGTGTGATACACTAGTGGATATACTCTTTATTGCCGAAACAAAACTCGACCAAACTTTTAATGATAATCTGTTCATGGTAGACGGCTATAAACTTTACAGACGGGACAGAAACCAAAACGGAGGTGGAATATTGACATTCATAAATAATGATTATCCAGCTAGCAGGAAGGGTGATTTGGAATCGGAGGACTTAGAAACCATCAGTGTTGAGGTACATATAAACAATCAGAAATGGCTTGTTGTAGGAATGTATAAAGTTCCATCTATGTCTGATAACACTTTTTCAACTATATTTACAAAAGTTATTGACAAATGTATGATAAATTATGACAATATTATAATTTTAGGTGATTTAAATTTTGATATGCTTAATGGACAAAAAAGTTTTTCTTTAAATGAATTGTGTGATATCTTTGATTTGTCACAAATTGTGACCAAACCAACTTGCTTTAAAAGTCAGGCCAATCCATCTTTGCTTGATGTTATACTAACAAATTGTAAAAATAAGTGTTTCAATGTGTTAAATATCCCTACAGGTGTAAGTGACTGCCATAATTTAATTGCAGTTACTGTAAAAGGTGAAGTTCAAAATCAGAGACGGGAAAAGATTATTTACAGAAGTTATAAAAATTTTGATATTGAAAGTTTTAGTTCTGATCTTGAAATGATTACTATCCCAGAGTGTGCATATTCAACTTCAGCTGATAAAGTAAATGATGCATATGTTCAATACCAAACTGCTTTTACTAGTATACTTCATAAACATGCACCATTAAAAACTATACAACCCAGAAAAAGCCACTTCCCTGTATGAACAGTGAGCTACGAGGGGCCATATACCGCAAGCATATGTATTATTCACAATACACAAAAAATTGCAACTCCAAAAATTGGGAAAGGTATAGGAAGCAGCGAAATCTGGTCACAAAACTAAAAAAGAGTTCAATGAAAACATATTTTATGGAACGCTGCTTTGGGGGTGCTAAAAACTGCAGCTTTTGGAAAACAGTTAAACCTTTTTTCTCCAAAAAGTGTAACTCTGGAAGTAATAAAATTGTTCTCTTTGAGGATAATAAAATTATTAACAATACACAAGAAGTTTCTAATATTTTTAACTCTTTCTTTTCTACTGTTGCAGACAACATTGGTGAAAATGTGGTATATGACCCTGAAACTCATCCAAGTGTTATGAAAATAAAAGAAATAATTATTTCTGAGAACTGTTTTAAATTTCATAATATTAAATCAGATACTGTGAAAAAAATCATAGATAAACTAGATGTTAAAAAAGCTACAGGCTACGACGGCATACCTGCCAAAGTAATCAAACACTGTAAACCAATTGTATCCAATCATCTGACAACTTTAGTAAACATATCCATAGATATTTTTCCAGACGCCTTGAAAAAGGCCCAGGTTACCCCACTGTTTAAAAAAATGATCCCTTAATCAAAATCAACTATCGACCAGTAAGCGTGTTACCCATTTTTTCTAAAATTTATGAAAAAGTAATAGAATGTCAATTATCAGATTTTTTTGATAATATATTTAACCCATATCTTTGTGCTTTTAGGCGTGGGCATGGTTGCCAGACCACACTACTCAGGTTATTAGAGGAAAGGCGTGAAGCTTTGGACAGAAACCAGTATATAGCTGCCACCTTAATGGATCTGTCCAAAGCCTTTGACTGCCTACCTCACTGTATTTTGTTGGATAAGCTGCTGGCTTACGGAGTGTCAACACAATCAGTTTCTCTTCTAAAATCGTATTTGTCTAACAGAAAACAACAAATAAAAGTCAATAATGTACTGAGTAGTTGGGCTGACATCCATAAAGGTGTCCCACAAGGATCTATACTCGGACCCCTACTATTTAATATTTTCCTAAACGACATTTTCTTTTTTGTCAAGAACAGCTCACTTTACAATTACGCAGATGATAACACACTATCATTTTGCAGTCCTGACTTTGATAAACTTATCTCCACTCTGGAAACAGACTCAAACAGGCTTATAGAATGGTTTAAAATTAATAAAATGCAGGCCAATCCAGATAAATTTCAGGTTCTGGCAGTGGGTAAGAAAACAAATGAAAAGAAGCCAATTCTTCATGTTCAAGACTTTGATCTTTCTTGTGAAAATACTGTAAGATTACTTGGTATTGATGTAGATTACCAACTTAACTTTGATATGCATATAAGTACAATCTGTAGGAAGGCTTCCCAGCAACTAAATATCCTTAAACGTTTGGGTTCATATTTAAACAGGTTAAGTAAACTTACTATTTTCCATACTTTTATTTTAAGTAATTTAATTTTTGCCCTTTGGTATGGCATTTCTGTACAGAAAAGAATTCAAGAAAAATTGAAAAAGTGCAAGAAATAGCACTCCGTTTTATTTATAATGACTTCAGTAGTTCCTATAATGAACTGTTATTAAAAGCTAACTTGCCTTCCTTACAGATTAGAAGAATGCGAACTATGGCTTTAGAAACGTTTAAAATTGTTAATAAGTTATCTCCCTCTTGTCTTCATAACCTTGTTAATTTAAAAAACTCGAAATATTCTTTCAGATATAGCAACATTTTGGACGTCCCCATGGTAAAAACCACAAGGTATGGTAAAAAATCATTCAAATTTGCTGCTACTATGCTTTGGAATAATCTTCCCGATCACTTCAGGACTGAAAACAGTTTCTCTCAATTTAAAAGTTTAATTCAGGATTTTTAGACGCATCAGGTTACAATATTTAAACCAAATATTTAACATCGCATTTTCCATATGGGGTAATTTTGTGTTTGAAAATCCTCTCAATTTAAAACACCGAAAGCAGTTACTTGTGTAAGTTGAAATGTGAGACTAATAGGTTATTTCATACGTTTTGGGAAAAACCGGTTGATCTTTTACGATTGATAGAAATTTTATGTCTTTTCGTGAGTGGAGCGCAGTGTGAAAGATTACACGGGCTTTCCCAAAAGCGCATGAAAGTACCTATTTTTTCCGTAAACCAACAACTTTCACATCACTATATCCTATAGACTCTCCATTGTTTTAGACTCCATTGTCTCTGACGTCCAATCAGAACGCCGGAAACAAGAACTTCAAACAAGAACGTTGTTTTGCTTCCATTACACAAATTGTCCGGTGTCATCTAAAAAAATAATGTGTTTATTGTAACCATCAGAAGATCGGATCTTCATATTGTCCTACTGCTTGCATGTCTCCCTTTGTCATAATTTCCATATTATGTTATTTCATAAGTAATAATTCTTTACTTTTTCTGTTTATGAATTTGTAAATATGAATTTTCCTTTTATCTTTTCTTTGCCGTATTGTGTTTATTTTTGCATTTGCGTAGTAGCTGCTATACGTATCGGTCCAATCTGTTTGTTATGTTATAACAATAATGGGTATCCCTTGAAATGTTCAACCCTCCACGTCATGTTTTCTTGTGTTTTCTCTTTTTAATTTCTTTGTTGTTGAACGAAGCAACACACAATGCTTACTTGAATTTAAATGGAAGTAATTCAACACTTTACAGTAGCTTAATCTATTAACTGTTAACAACAAAGCAAGCGTCATTGGATCGTTATACTTTCTTACTTCTCAAAAATCGAACAATTGATATGATTTTTAATTATATTGAAGAGTTTGGCAGCACAATCTATAAATTTTATTTTGTAGTTTGCTTAAATTTGCGTCTAAACTACTCGAAATCATACAATCTCCGAGTCTGGTGCAAAGTCAGCTAAACATGTCCGAGTCTGGTCCCCAAGTGAGGTAAATAAGTCCGAGTCAGGTCCCCAAGTCAGCTAAACAGGTCCGAGTTTGGTCCTCAGGTCAGCTAAACAGGTCCGCGTCTAGCCACCCAGTCAGCTAAACAAGTCCGATTATGGTCTCCATTCAGCTAAACTAGTCCGAGTCTGGTCTCCAAGTCAGCTAAACCAAGCCGAGTCTGGTCCACAAATCAGATAAAATAAATCCGAGTCCGGTCCCCAAGTCGTCAAATCAAGTCCTATTCTATATGTGTCTAGCCGAAACATGTACAGACAGACAGTCGTGTTAATTATAGGATATGCTCATACTTGACATGTCTTATCGCCTGTTTATGACATTTTCCTTTGATAGACAATTCCTTATGACATTATCACTGCACGCAATTGTAAACATCGTGGATTTCTAAGGGCGATTAACAACACCGCAATAAACAGATATATACAAATAGTAGCACTCTATATTAAACCAAAGCACTAACAATCGTAGGCAGAATCTTAGTGCCGTTATAATCCGAATTTAGTTTTGTGATTTCCAAAAAAAGCGAGGCTACGATTATTCGTTCTACGACAATCTTAAAACACTTATTTTTACCGCTCATTTTAAACATTTGTTCATGGAGTCTTTTTTTTTGTTGTTTAATGTTAAAAAAGAAACACGTATGAAGTAAGGACAGTTATTTAAATCTATCAAGCACCATTGGTTAATAGTTAGCGCAAACAAGGTGTATTATTTGGCCATCCTAGGCTACATATAAATTACAGACAACAGATGCTTTAATAATACCCATAAATTAGGAAATGCAGCTAAGAGACGGTTAGCTTTTTAGAAAAGCTCAACATTTTTTACATATATTTGTGCCCCTTCCATATGTTCCAATGTTTCTGAATTTCTTTTTTGGTACTGATGTCAAAACAAATCAGTTACGAATACTAATGTTGAAGATAACAATAAGTAAGCAATATTTTTTCTGATTTCAAATCTCTTTTTAAATAGCAGCATGTACTTACATTGTATCCAAGCTGTAGCAACAGGTGCGCTCTCTATGTTTGCCAGATAAGAAATGTGTCTAATGTTAAGTAAGGTGTTTAAATCATTTGTTACATGTCAATGGTTACCTATATACAATAATTACCGAACAATAACACTGAATAAACGCTTTATGTTCCAATTCGTCAAACTCAACCGAATATAAAGTATTTATTCATTAACAACGAACGCGTGTATCTAGGAACCGCTCGCCTCTGCATGCAGCAAATTTTTATTCATAGGTCCATGCTGTATATGACAGTCTACAAAAAAATTACATAATTAAAACAAATACAATTATGCACATTAAATGAACATTTCCTATAACATAAACATCTGGTTAGTCATCTACCAGATCGGCGTTTATTCAATACCGCAGCTCTAACAGGTATTGTCGGTTTGATCAGTTTAGTCATCTAACAGATCGGCGTTGAGTCAACACCGGAGCTTTAACAGAAATCTAAATGGCCGTGTAATATAGTTAGTCATTAACAGATCGGTGTTGTGCCATCTATTGAGCTCTAATAGAAATCTCAATGACAGTGCGATCCAGTTAGTCATCTAACAGATCTGCGTTTGTGCCAACACCGGAGAACTAAACAGAAACCACAATAGCCGTGTAATCTAGCTAGGCATCTAACAGATAAGCGCTGTACTAACACTCGAGCTCTAACAGAAATCTCAGTGTCCGTGTGATCTAGTTAGTCATCTAAAAGATCACCGCAGTGCCAACACTTCTGCTCTAACACAAACCTTAATTGCCGTGTGATCTAGTTAGTAATCTAACAGATCGGCGTTGAGCCAACACTTGGGCTCTAACAGAAATCGCAATGTCCGTGTGAGCTATTTAGTCATCTATCAGATCAGCGCTGTGCCAGGACTTGAGCTCTCTATCAGAAACCTCAATGTCCATGTGATCTAGTTAGTAATCTAAAATCTCATCGTTATGCCAACACCAGAGCTCTAAGAGACCCTAAAGCGTATGTCCAATGTCGAGACTAATCAGTGGTTATACCAACAGGCTTCGGATTGGACTCCATTACATAGCTCAGGAAAATTTGCGTAAAATACATAGAAGCAAAGATACTTCCGACTTTTAGCAACGTACGTCCATCTTTAGACTGCAGTAAACAATGTCCGGCTATCTGTAGTCTCCACTTAACAACGTCCTTCCATTTGTAGACTACAGTAAACAACGTCCTTCAATCTTTAGTTTCCAGTAAACAACTTCCGTCCATATGTAGACTCCAGTAAACAACATCCGTCCATCTGTAGATTGCAGTAAACAACGTCCGTCCATCTGTAGACTCCAGTAAACAACGTCCGTCCATCTGTAGATTCCAGTAAACAACATCGGTCCATCTGTAGACTCCAGTAAACAACGTCCTTCCATCTGTAGACTCCAGTAAACAACTTCCGTCCATCTGTAGACTCCAGTAAACAACATCCATCCATCTGTAGACTCCAGTAAACAACTTCCGTCCATCTGTAGATTCCAGTAAACTACGTCCGTCCATCTGTAGACTCCAGTAAACAACGTCCGTCCATGTGTAGACTCCAGTAAACAACGTCCGTCCATGTGTAGACTCCAGTAAACAACTTCCGTCCATCTGTAGACTCCAGTAAACAAATTCCGTCCATCTGTAGATTCCAGTAAACAACGTCCGTCCATCTGTAGACTCTAGTAAACAACGTCCGTATATCTGCAAAGTAATAAACAACGTCCGTCCATCTGTCGACTCCAGTAAACAACGTCCGTCTATCTGTAGACTCCAGTAAACAACTTCCGTCCATATGTAGACTCCAGTAAACAACATCCGTCCATCTGTAGACTCTAGTAAACAACGTCCGTCCATCTGTAGACTCCAGTAAACAACGTCCGTCCATCTGTAGATTCCAGTAAACAACATCGGTCCATCTGTAGACTCCAGTAAACAACGTCCTTCCATCTGTAGACTCCAGTAAACAACTTCCGTCCATCTGTAGACTCCAGTAAACAACATCCATCCATCTGTAGACTCCAGTAAACAACTTCCGTCCATCTGTAGATTCCAGTAAACTACGTCCGTCCATCTGTAGACTCCAGTAAACAACGTCCGTCCATGTGTAGACTCCAGTAAACAACGTCCGTCCATGTGTAGACTCCAGTAAACAACTTCCGTCCATCTGTAGACTCCAGTAAACAAATTCCGTCCATCTGTAGATTCCAGTAAACAACGTCCGTCCATCTGTAGACTCTAGTAAACAACGTCCGTATATCTGCAAAGTAATAAACAACGTCCGTCCATCTGTCGACTCCAGTAAACAACGTCCGTCTATCTGTAGACTCCAGTAAACAGCGTCCGTCCATCTGTAGATTTCGTTAAACTACGTCCGTCCATCTGTAGACTCTAGTAAACAACGTCCGTCCATGTGTAGACTCCAGTAAACAACTTCCGTCCATCTGTAGACTCCAGTAAACAAATTCCGTCCATCTGTGGATTCCAGTAAACAACGTCCCTCCATTTGTAGACTCTAGTAAACAACGTTCGTCCATCAGTAGACTCTAGTAAACAACGTCCGTCCATCTGTAGACTCCAGTAAACAACGTCCGTCCATCTGTAGACTCTAGTTAACAACGTCCATCCATCTGTAGACTCTAGTAAACAACGTCCGTCCATGCGTAGACTCTAGTAAACAAGGTCCGTCAATATGTAGACTCTAGTAAACAGCGTCCGGCCATATGTACACTCCATTAAACAACGTTTGTCCATCTGTAGACTCTAGTAAACAACGTCCGTCCATGTGTAGACTCTAGTAAACAACTTCCGTCCATCTGTATACTCCAGTAAACAAATTCCGTCCATCTGTAGATTCCAGTAAACAACGTCCGTCCATCTGTAGACTAGTAAACAACGTACGTCCATCTGTAGACTCTAATAAACAACGTCCGTCCATCTGTAGGTTCTAATAAACAACGTCCGTCCATCTGTAGATTCCAGTAAACAACTTCCGTTCATCTGTAGATTCCAGTAAACAACGTCCGTTTATCTGTAGACTCCAGTAAACAACGTCCGTTCATCTGTAGACTCTAATAAACAACGTCCGTCCATCTGTAGGTTCTAATAAACAACGTCCGTCCATCTGTAGACTCCAGTAAACAACGTCAGTCCATCTGTAGACTCTAGTAAATCATCATCAGATCCTTCATATTTATTTACCAATCAATTTTACAAGTCATCCTGTTTATAAATGCATCTAACTCTAAAAGATAAATTTCAGACATATTGCAGTGAAAACAGCTGCTTCACTCACCTGTTGAGCATTATATTTGCATGATAAATTATTTTACTTTTATGAGATTTCAGCTATATCATGTTAAGGTATATAACATCGCTGCACCAATCGAACGCACCTACTTCCAACTGCGTCAACTTCGTGATTATATAGGAACATCCGGGTACAATTAATTGAATCGTGTTTCAGTTTTAGTTTTAGATATTTTATGTTCTGCAGAAGTACCTGTAAGTGTTCTATGTTTTGTCAGATTTTATTGCTAAATGCCAAGTGAGCAAGTTTTCATCAATGTTATATGATGACAAGAACAAGACTTCACGTGAAACAAACCAATCAATGTTAAGACATTTTAACACCCTGGTGTAACGCAGCCTTGTTGGAAGATTTTTACGGTAGTCAATAATCTGCTAGTGATGACCGACGTGCCAACGCTATTGTTATGAGTTCTAATTATATTTCCGGGAAGATGTTCTCGACTTAATCTTAATTGACAGGGATTATCAGTTTTCCTTCCGAAGGTCTGGACATTTTCCGCGGGTAGTGTGACATCTTCCTTTACCAATGAAACCTGCCCGCCATAATCGTTTACGATTAGGTAAACAAACAAACAATATTAACAACTGTTTTAATTTACTTGTCCTAAACTATGATGGCTAGTCACACACCAATAGTTGTAAGACAGTAGTTAGGAGCCGCCTTATTTGCGACATATTTATTCAGCGGTATATAGACACATACATAGACAGTTATTAACCAGTCGCACAATGGAGAGAAAAATAATAATAGGTTAAGACACATGTTTGTGGAAAGACAATGTGATATTCCAAGAGTAATAGAAATTGTATATCTGTTGGACCTATCAACGCTTGAAAGTACCTATTTACTCAGTAAAACGAACGTATCCACTCAGACAAAGTTCTTATTTCAGGCGTTCTGATTGGATACCGGTTCGAGTAGGTAAGTTCGCGTGAACTCAACCTACATTGTGTATCATTTACGGAATTATATAGATGTTCCCGGTGCTCGTCTTACAGGACTGCCCCGACCGTCCCGGAGGACGCGGGAAGCTATCTCCTTTTGAGTGGGTGTCAGGTTTAAGGTTGGAAAGCCTGACCACAGACAGTCGTGATTAACTTGATTGTAGAGTGCCACTATCTGTGCACGATTATATCGCTAAAACACTCATTGTAACAAAACATAACGAACGGCTAAATTATCTGAAATTATCTGCCCAATCCATTGCTATGTACTTTTTCATTGGTAGTCAATCTTGTATTCCGATGTACAATCCCTTTTCAGCTTGATTTGATCTGATTTATATTAGAATTTAAATATTGCTAGCTGGACGTTAAGCAAAAACTTCATTGACGAATCAAGCAACTACAGGCAGCTATACTACCACCACGCCCGCCCATCTCCAATCCCACGTCCGCTTCCCCAATCCCAACCCCAAAGCTGGTCCCTCCCTAATGTCATGTCCGCCCGTTTTACATTTACTTCGTGTTTTCTAAAGGATTGTACTAGATTTTACGGTAAAGCGCCCATGATAAGAATTGTCATTTCTCATTGTCAAGATTTCTTTCATAAGTTATTTGTATCATAGTGAGCAATACATGTGAATAAAGCAATATACAGAATTTTGAAAACTTGCAAATTAATCGACAAGCACGTGCATTTTGCGCATGCGCATTATGATAAAATGGATATCTAGGCCAGAAATTGACATTCCCGTATAAGTGCATAATGGGAATGATGACTGTTTTTTGCTTAAAAATGCGTTTGATACGGGTCATTTTATATTAATGTTTTGTCACATTACTCACCCATATGAAACATACAAATTTTGCCTTTTCGATATTCAAGAAAGGGCAATAGTCTAAACTTATAAAAAGTCCCCTTAACAGATTGTTGTATCCGTTAACTAAAACAAAAATTACAAAATACGAAGAAATGCTTTTAATTATGTTTTATTTTTATGATCTTCTAATTCTTCTCTTTCACGGCGATAAATTAAGTCCATTACTGAGCTGTTCCGTTCCGTGGAGTAGGCTAAAACACACCCTCTCTTAATACCACAAAATGTGTTCCGATTTTTTAAGCTGTAATCTCCGTTAAACCCCACTAAAACTATAATGCAAGGACAAATTTGCTCGAATTTTAATGCCTAATTGCAAGATTGCATGCAAAACTAATATACGTGACTGAAACCTTGAAACCGTTCTTTATAATAGAGAACAATGTATAAAACTGTGTCCGTTAAACATGTTTTCCGTTAAAACAACATAAACGACAGCGAAAAATCACGTGCTTCCACGGAGATATTGTACTTCCTGCAGTGATGATTGGGTGAAATGCAAGACAAAAGAAAGACAACTCAATCATGAGCACCTTAAATAAAATGGATGGCGAGATTGTTCTGTCATAAAGCACCTTTTATTTGAATAAAATATCGTATTCTAGAATACAAATATTTTAATCGTACGAGTAGAATTCTACCTGAAAGGGGAAACCGATCCCCCATAAGAACCCGACAATTTTTTGTTAAACATTTTTTCATCGACTACAGTACTAAATTGATTCTAAAATTACACTTTCAAACTTCAACGACTGCCATGCTTAAATAAAATTAAAGATATTTCATAACACAAACATTCCCTTTTTTGATTTCTTGTATGATGCAGTCGTTCAGCGATTCAAGAGTCCAGTATAGTCCATTAGCCCCTATTTAATTTTTTTATCATGATTCAAACCGCGGTAAAATAGATCAATGTAAAATTAGTACAGCAGTCAGCAAGAACAACGCAAATACACACCATGACCCTTAAGAATCTTTTATGATCAAAGATCGTAATAAAATCGTCGGATTACCATTAGTTTCGGTTCTGTTATATATTTTTAATTCCTTTTTAATAGTTCGATAATGATCTCGTTGGTATTTTTTGTCTGTACATCACAGTCTACCAGTATGTGTTTCTATCAGGTCCGCGCTTTAAAAATAAAATATATGGAGAGCCATAACAGCATTTTAAAAAGGTTTTTCGGCATTTTTATTTTCCCATTCTTATTATCATGTACAGCGTGCCTCCTATATATGTTAGAAATAAGGCAAGGTTATATTATTGTTAGTTTTACGACATTTTCTAACTAAAGACAGCCTTATGAGGACGGAACAAATATAGCAAATGAAATTCATCAACATCGGAAAAAAATCACTCTGGGAAATAAACTATTTGTAATTAAATCGGATTTGTATAGATATTATAACACAATTTACTAATAAAATATACAAGTTAAATGATCAAAATAAATTATTCTTGTATAAAGACTTGAAGCTAGCCTTAAAAACAGAACTTTATTTATCCTGCAAAAACTTTGAACATAGGAAACTAATAACAAAATTCCGGATAAGTGATAATTCCTTAGAAATTGAGTCCGGCTTATATAAACAATACCCCGAGGATCTCGACTTTGTAATTTCTGTTACCTTCAAGAAATTGAAGATGAAACACACTTCTCCTTCTACTGTCATAAAAAGGCACACATATTGTTCTGAACTAATGAAAGAATATAAAATTTCAATGATTTAAATAAAAAAACAAAAAACAACTTATTCTCATTTTAAACCCAAAATGTTTTCGACGTATTCAGAATCTAGGTTCTTTTTTAAAACAGTCAATCGAACTAAGGTCAGGGGACTTATGATATGTTATCTGTAGAATTGTTTGTTGTTATGTCTTTATTCCTGTTTTTGTGACACAAGCTGTTAAAATAGCTTAATGATAATAAATAAATAAAATAAATAAAATTTATAAAATAAAACATTTAATTTAACCCCTACACGACATGTTTGACACCAATACGCGGAAATATTACCCCGCAAAATTTTTCACGTTTACATTACGCAATAACATCAAAAAATACAAAAGAGACACAATGCCTACAAAACAATACTTGATATTAAAAAAATATATATTATCAAAATAAATGGAAAAAAAAATAACAAAATATACATATTGACATATAATATTTATTTAAAATATGGCAACTAAAAACTGATTAAACTCCTTCATTTTCTCCTAAATATAAGCAGTTCCATATAAGTCATTAACATTTCCAACCCATACCCATGCCGTCTCTTGACAGAATACTAAAATTTCTAGATGTATTTTTCTACAGATCTTTAGAAAAATATTTTCAAACATTTTAAGAACACTAAATTAGTGCCTGGCAAGTTTATTTCAAAAACTTATAGTAGCGTATAGAAATCAGTACGCCTTCTTGCAAAAACCTTAACGGTTGGTTTAGTTTGAAATGGGTTTAACGCCACATTCAGTAATTTTTCAGCTTTATCATGGTGTCAAGTTTTTTGGGGGAGTCAGCCGGAGTATGCAGAGAAAACCCCGACCTTAGGTAGGAAAACTGGCAGTCCTTGTCAATTAACATCGGAGTCGAGAACACAGTGCCAGCAGTGAGAATCGAATCCGCAATCTCAGTGTTTACAGACCACGTGATCAATATTAGACGAACTACCTTAACAACTCAGCCGCCGCGGCCCCCCAAAACATTGACGCAAACTGCATTTTCGCAAAGTACATTCATTCAATACCATTAAGTTATAAAATAATCAAGACCCAGGCTCTCCGTCGTCTCATCTGGTCGCTAGATTATTTATTTTTTCACTGAAATCGGTGTTTTTTGTAATTTGCTGGTTCTCCTTGGAATGAACAATACGCACATTATATAAATATTTTGTTAAATGAAAGACCGGTTGATTATTTGGTACGTAGAAATGTAATGTTCAAAATAATTGCATTTTGACCATGGTACCAATGTGTACGACTACAGTCACAGCCAACATCTCCTGAACATCAACTGTTTGGTTACCATGGTACCAATGTGTGCGACTACAGTCACAGCCAACATCTGCCGAACATCATATGTTGGGTTACCATGGTACCAATGTGTACGACTACAGTCACAGCCAACATCTCCTGAACATCAACTGTTTGGTTACCATGGTACCAATGTGTGCGACTACAGTCACAGCCAACATCTCCTGAACATCATCTGTTGGGTTACCATGGTACTAATATGTGCGACTACAGTCACAGCCAACATCTGCCGAACATCATATGTTGGGTTACCATGGTACCAATGTGTACGACTACAGTCACAGCCAACATCTCCTGAACATCAACTGTTTGGTTACCATGGTACCAATGTGTGCGACTACAGTCACAGCCAACATCTCCTGAACATCAACTGTTTGGTTCCCATGGTACTAAATTATATATATAAATGTGTACGACTGACTGAATCGTATCTATGCCTTGTTTTGACGCACTGTGAGTCAAATCCATATGCAGTGCAACCTATGAAATACATTTGTCACCTTGTTTTTTCATTTAATGGCGTAATAACAAATCGTTTATAAAGTATTCTTATAAGTGGAGAGAGTGCGTTTACCTTCTTTATGTTAATGTGGTAATTTGCTACTGCAGGATTTTATCAGCACAAATGGAGTGCACCTACATTTTTATGCGCGGATGCCTAGTTTTATCAAATGGTATCTTTAATTCATATAGGAAGTTATTCCGTCATAAGTATTTAAGTTGAGTTTTCTTAAATACGAACATAAATTACTCTTAAAGAATTGTTTTATTTGTGAATTCAACTAATGTTTATAAATGTCGGGTCTCGGTGGCATGCAGAGTGGTCTAGAAAGCTGATCTTATATCGATAAACAGCGTGTCGGCAACTGAAGGATGGAATTGTGAGTTCGTGCACGACTGTGGCAAGGTATGCTCGACTCCAATCTTTAGGTTCAATGATTGCTAGTTTTGCTGCCAAAAGTCGGGATTTCTCAGGGCAAACTCATACAATTGCTTCGCCAATAAAATTTTGCGTACACGTTGATGAAAAATAAACACACAAAGTAAGTCCGTACATCGAATTAATTTATATAATTTCATTATGTGATATAAAACAAGACTACACCTGTTTCGTGACATACAAAGGAGGGGTGACTATTTTGCAACATCAGTTAACATTTATAGCATCCCATCTTTTCGAAATGCATAGCTTATTTTTGTTTGTTTGAAGTTGTCACTTTTCGACGACAATTTTGATCACAGGCATGTCAAGAATTGTTTCTGAGTTTGAGTACGACTTTGGATAATTGAGCCCGACTTAAGGTTTAGTTATTGTCTGTTTTCATGTCTAATATCGGCCCGAACGTATCATTACTGTCAGTTTTCCTGTTTGAACGCCGTGATGAAGTCGATAAATTTATATGAAACGCTGCATACAAGCACACACACATATTTAAAACACAATTCACCTTATTTCAGACGAGCGATTAGTTTCCTAACGATACATTAAATCATAAAATTAACATAGAAATGGATTGCACTGTGCCAAGTTTGGTCGCGAGGGGTGCTTCCGCAGCGACGCATTTCCTGGGCATTATGAAAGTCACGCAATCCTGTTCCGGTAGCAGGTAAGTCAGGTAAGTGATAAGTTATAGGTCGATAGTTGTTTTACTCTGTGTTATTATATACATGTCGCCATGTTAGCCAAGAGTGTATCGGTTAACATGGTTAATGTGAGTCAGCGTGGTAGAGTGGACTGTTACCATGTGTAAGTGTAGAAGTGTAGCTAAGTTAGCCGCTTGGAATATTACCGTATGTAACACCTGTATATGCGTAACTAGGATAGCCTAGTGGACTGTTGCTGTTTATACCTGTACTTGTGGGCCAGGTTTGTCGAGCGGATTGTTACCGTGTGCACCTGTAGATGTGTAGTTATTTAAGTGCTGTGAACTGTGGCCGCATGTACCAGTAGATGTGCAGCTAAATTAGCAGAATGGACTGCTACCGTGTCTGCATGCAAATGGGTAGCTAGGCCAGCCGAGTCTGTAAATATGAGCAATTTTGGCAGAGTGCAATGTTACAGTATGTACCTGTAGATGAGTTGCAAGGTCAGCGGAATGAACTGTTACAATGTGTACATGTAGATGACTGATAGGTTAGCCGAGTGGACTGTTACGGTATATTTCTGTAGGTGCGTAGCTATGTTAGCCGAGTGGACTGTTACTGTGCGTACATGTAGATGGGTAGCTAGGTTAGACGAGTGGACTGTTACCGTGCGTACATGTAATTGGGTAGCTAGGTTAGCCGAGTGGACTGTTACCGTGCGTACATGTAATTGGGTAGCTAGGTTAGCCGAGTGGACTGTGACCGTGCGTACATGTAATTGGGTAGCTAGGTTAGCCGAGTGGACTGTTACCGTGCGTACATGTAACTGGGTAGCTAGGTTAGCCGAGTGGACTGTTACCGTGCGTACATTTAGATGGGTAGCTAGGTTAGCCGAGTGGACTGTTACCGTGCGTACATGTAGATGGGTAGCTAGGTTAGCCGAGTGGACTGTTACCGTGCGTACATGTAGATGGGTAGCTATGTTAGCCGAGTGGACTGTTACCGTGCGTACATGTAGACGGGTAGCTAGGTTAGCCGTTTGGACTGTTACCGTGCGTACATGTAGATGGGTAGCTAGGTTAGCCGAGTGGACTGTTACTGTGCGTACATGTAGATGGGTAGCTATGTTAGCCGAGTGGACTGTTACTGTGCGTACATGTAGATGGGTAGCTATGTTAGCCGAGTGGACTGTTACTGTGCGTACATGTAGATGGGTAGCTAGGTTAGCCGAGTTGACTGTTACTGTGCGTACATGTAGATAGGTAGCAAGGCTAGCCGAGTGGACTGTTACTGTGCGTACATGTAGATGGGTAGCTAGGTTAGCCGAGTGGACTGTTACCGTGCGTACATGTAGATGGGTAGCTAGGTTAGCCGAGTGGACTGTTACTGTGCGTACATGTAGATGGGTAGCTATGTTAGCCGAGTGGACTGTTACTGTGCGTACATGTAGATGGGTAGCTAGGTTAGCCGAGTGGACTGTTACCGTGCGTACATGTAGATGGGTAGCAAGGTCAGCCGAGTGGACTGTTACTGTGCGTACATGTAGATGGGTAGCTAGGTTAGCCGAGTGGACTGTTACTGTGCGTACATGTAGATGGGTAGCTAGGTTAGCCGAGTGGACTGTTACTGTGCGTACATGTAGATGGGTAGCTAGGTTAGCCGAGTGGACTGTTATCGTGCGTACATGTAGATGGGTAGCTAGGTTAGTCGAGTGGACTGTTACCGTGTGTACATGTAGATGGGTAGCTAGGTTAGCCGAGTGGACTGTTACCGTGCGTACATGTAGATGGGTAGCTAGGTTAGCCGAGTGGACTGTTACCGTGCGTACATGTAGATGGGTAGCTAGGTTAGCCGAGTGGACTGTTACCGTGCGTACATGTAGATGGGTAGCTAGGTTAGCCGAGTGGACTGTTACCGTGCGTACATGTAGATGGGTAGCTAGGTTAGCCGAGTGGACTGTTACTGTGTGTACATGTAGATGGGTAGCTAGGTTAGCCGAGTGGACTGTGACACTGCGTACATGTAATTGGGTAGCTAGGTTAGCCGTTTGGACTGTTTCCGTGCGTACATGTAGATGGGTAGCTAGGTTAGCTGAGTGGATTGTTACTGTGCGTACATGTAGATGGGTAGCTATGTTAGCCGAGTGGACTGTTACTGTGCGTACATGTAGATGGGTAGCTATGTTAGCCGAGTGGACTGTTACTGTGCGTACATGTAGATGGGTAGCTAGGTTAGCCGTTTGGACTGTTACTGTGCGTACCTGTAGATGGGTAGCTATGTTAGCAGAGTGGACTGTTACTGTGCGTACATGTATATGGGTAGCTAGGTTAGCCGTTTGGACTGTTACTGTGCGTACCTGTAGATGGGTAGCTATGTTATCCGAGTGGACTGTTACCGTGCGTACATGTATATGGGTAGCTATGTTAGCCGTTTGGACTGTTACTGTGCGTACATGTAGATGGGTAGCTATGTTAGCCGAGTGGACTGTTACTGTGCGTACATGTAGATGGGTAGCTAGGTTAGCCGAGTGGACTGTTACTGTGCGTACATGTAGATGGGTAGCTAGGTTAGCCGAGTGGACTGTTACCGTGCGTACATGTAGATTGGTAGCTAGGTTAGCCGAGTGGACTGTTACCGTGCGTACATGTAGATGGGTAGCTAGGTTAGCCGAGTGGACTGTTACTGTGCGCACATGTAGATGGGTAGCTAGGTTAGCCGAGTGGACTGTTACTGTGCGTACATGTAGATGGGTAGCTATGTTAGCCGAGTGGACTGTTACCGTGCGTACATGTAGATGGGTAGCTATGTTAGCCGAGTGGACTGTTACTGTGCGTACATGTAGATGGGTAGCTATGTTAGCCGAGTGGACTGTTACTGTGCGTACATGTAGATGGGTAGCTAGGTTAGCCGAGTGGACTGTTACTGTGCGTACATGTAGATGGGTAGCTAGGTTAGCCGAGTGGACTGTTACTGTGCGTACATGTAGATGGGTAGCTATGTTAGACGAGTGGACTGTTACCGTGCGAACATGTAGATGGGTAGCTAGGTTAGCCGAGTGGACTGTTACCGTGCGTACATGTAACTGGGTAGCTAGGTTAGCCAAGTGGACTGTTACTGTGCGTACATGTAATTGGGTAGCTAGGTTAGCCGAGTGGACTGTTACCGTGCGTACATGTAGACGGGAAGCTAGGTTAGCCGAGTGGACTGTTACTGTGCGTACATGTAATTGGGTAGCTAGGTTAGCCGAGTAGACTGTTACCGTGCGTACATGTAGATGGGTAGCTAGGTTAGCCGAGTGGACTGTTACCGTGCGTACATGTAGATGGGTAGCTAGGTTAGCCGAGTGGACTGTTACCGTGCGTACATGTAATTGGGTAGCTAGGGTAGCCGAGTGGACTGTTACCGTGCGTACATGTAGACGGGTAGCTAGGTTAGCCGAGTGGACTATTACCGTGCGTACATGTAGATGGGTAGCTAGGTTAGCCGAGTGGACTGTTACCGTGCGTACATGTAGATGGGTAGCTAGGTTAGCCGAGTGGGCTGTTACCGTGCGTACATGTAGATGGGTAGCTAGGTTAGCCGAGTGGACTGTTACTGTGCGTACATGTAGATGGGTAGCTAGGTTAGCCGAGTGGACTGTTACCGTGCGTACATGTAGATGGGTAGCTAGGTTAGCCGAATGGACTGTTACTATGCGTACATGTAGATGGGTAGCTAGGTTAGTCGAGTGGACTGTTACCGTGCGTACATGTAGACGGGTAGCTAGGTTAGCCGAGTGGACTGTTACCGTGCGTACATGTAGATGGGTAGCTAGGTTAGCCGAGTGGACTGTTACTGTGCGTACATGTAGATGGGTAGCTAGGTTAGCCGAGTGGACTGTTACCGTGCGTACATGTAATTGGGTAGCTAGGTTAGCCGAGTGGACTGTTCTGTGCGTACATGTAGATGGGTAGCTAGGTTAGCCGAGTGGACTGTTACCGTGCGTACATGTAGATGGGTAGCTAGGTTAGCCGAGTGGACTGTTACTGTGTGTACATGTAGATGGGTAGCTAGGTTAGCCGAGTGGACTGTTACTGTACGTACATGTAGATGGGTAGCTAGGTTAGCCGAGTGGACTGTTACCGTGCGTACATGTAGATGGGTAGCTAAGTTTGCCGAGTGGACTGTTACCGTGCGTACATGTAGATGGGTAGCTAGGTTAGCCGAGTGGACTGTTACCGTGTGTACATGTAGATGGGTAGCTAGGTTAGCCGAGTGGACTGTTACCGTGCGTACATGTAGATGGGTAGCTAGGTTAGCCGAGTGGACTGTTACCGTGCGTACATGTAGATGGGTAGCTAGGTTAGCCGAGTGGACTGTTACTGTGCGTACATGTAGATGGGTAGCTAGGTTAGCCGAGTGGACTGTTACTGTGCGTACATGTAGATGGGTAGCTAGGTTAGCCGAGTGGACTGTTACTGTGCGGACATGTAGATGGGTAGCTAGGTTAGCCGAGTGGACTGTTACCGTGCGTACATGTAGATGGGTAGCTAGGTTAGTCGAGTGGACTGTTACCGTGTGTACATGTAGATGGTTAGCTAGGTTAGCCGAGTGGACAGTTACCGTGCGTACATGTAGATGGGTAGCTAGGTTAGCCGAGTGGACTGTTACCGTGCGTACATGTAGATGGGTAGCTAGGTTAGCCGAGTGGACTTATTACCGTGCGTACATGTAGATGGGTAGCTAGGTTAGCCGAGTGGACTGTTACCGTGCGTACATGTAGATGGGTAGCTAGGTTAGCCGAGTGGACTGTTACTGTACGTACATGTAGATGGGTAGCTAGGTTAGCCGAGTGGACTGTTACCTGCGTACATGTAGATGGGTAGCTAAGTTTGCCGAGTGGACTGTTACCGTGCGTACATGTAGATGGGTAGCTAGGTTAGCCGAGTGGACTGTTACCGTGTGTACATGTAGATGGGTAGCTAGGTTAGCCGAGTGGACTGTTACCGTGCGTACATGTAGATGGGTAGCTAGGTTAGCCGAGTGGACTGTTACCGTGCGTACATGTAGATGGGTAGCTAGGTTAGCCGAGTGGACTGTTACTGTGCGTACATGTAGATGAGTAGCTAGGTTAGCCGAGTGGACTGTTACTGTGCGTACATGTAGATGGGTAGCTAGGTTAGCCGAGTGGACTGTTACTGTGCGGACATGTAGATGGGTAGCTAGGTTAGCCGAGTGGACTGTTACCGTGCGTACATGTAGATGGGTAGCTAGGTTAGTCGAGTGGACTGTTACCGTGTGTACATGTAGATGGATAGCTAGGTTAGCCGAGTGGACAGTTACCGTGCGTACATGTAGATGGGTAGCTAGGTTAGCCGAGTGGACTGTTACCGTGCGTACATGTAGATGGGTAGCTAGGTTAGCCGAGTGTACTTATTACCGTGCGTACATGTAGATGGGTAGCTAGGTTAGCCGAGTGGACTGTTACCGTGCGTACATGTAGATGGGTAGCTAGGTTAGCCTAGTGGACTTACTGTGCGTACATGTAGATGGGTAGCTAGGTTAGCCGAGTGGACTGTGACCGTGCGTACATTTAATTGGGTAGCTAGGTTAGCCGTTTGGACTGTTACCGTGCGTACATGTAGATGGGTAGCTAGGTTAGCCGAGTGGACTGTTACTGTGCGTACATGTAGATGGGTAGCTATGTTAGCCGAGTGGACTGTTACTGTGCGTACATGTAGATGAGTAGCTATGTTAGCCGAGTGGACTGTTACTGTGCGTACATGTAGATGGGTAGCTAGGTTAGCCGTTTGGACTGTTACTGTGCGTACCTGTAGATGGGTAGCTATGTTAGCCGAGTGGACTGTTACCGTGCGTACATGTATATGGGTAGCTATGATAGCCGTTTGGACTGTTACTGTGCGTACATGTAGATGGGTAGCTAGGTTAGCCGAGTGGACTGTTACTGTGCGTACATGTAGATGGGTAGCTATGTTAGCCGAGTGGACTGTTACTGTGCGTACATGTAGATGGGTAGCTAGGTTAGCCGAGTGGACTGTTACCGTGCGTACATGTAGATGGGTAGCTAGGTTAGTCGAGTGGACTGTTACCGTGTGTACATGTAGATGGGTAGCTAGGTTAGCCGAGTGGACAGTTACCGTGCGTACATGTAGATGAGTAGCTAGGTTAGCCGAGTGGACTGTTACTGTGCGTACATGCAGATGGGTAGCTAGGTTAGCCGAGTGGACTGTTACTGTGCGACATGTAGATGGGTAGCTAGGTTAGCCGAGTGGACTGTTACCGTGCGTACATGTAGATGGGTAGCTAGGTTAGTCGAGTGGACTGTTACCGTGTGTACATGTAGATGGGTAGCTAGGTTAGCCGAGTGGACAGTTACCGTGCGTACATGTAGATGGGTAGCTAGGTTAGCCGAGTGGACTGTTACCGTGCGTACATGTAGATGGGTAGCTAGGTTAGCCGAGTGGACTTATTACCGTGCGTACATGTAGATTGGTAGCTCGGTTAGCCGAGTGGACTGTTACCGTGCGTACATGTAGATGGGTAGCTAGGTTAGCCTAGTGGACTTACTGTGCGTGCATGTAGATGGGTAGCTAGGTTAGCCGAGTGGACTGTGACCGTGCGTACATGTAATTGGGTAGCCAGGTGAGCCGTTTGGACTGTTACCGTGCGTACATGTAGATGGGTAGCTAGGTTAGCCGAGTGGACTGTTACTGTGCGTACATGTAGATGGGTAGCTATGTTAGCCGAGTGGACTGTTACTGTGCGTACATGTAGATGAGTAGCTATGTTAGCCGAGTGGACTGTTACTGTGCGTACATGTAGATGGGTAGCTAGGTTAGCCGTTTGGACTGTTACTGTGCGTACCTGTAGATGGGTAGCTATGTTAGCCGAGTGGACTGTTACCGTGCGTACATGTATATGGGTAGCTATGTTAGCCGTTTGGACTGTTACTGTGCGTACATGTAGATGGGTAGCTAGGTTAGCCGAGTGGACTGTTACTGTGCGTACATGTAGATGGGTAGCTAGGTTAGCCGAGTGGACTGTTACTGTGCGTACATGTAGATGGGTAGCTAGGTTAGCCGAGTGGACTGTTACCGTGCGTACATGTAGATGGGTAGCTAGGTTAGTCGAGTGGACTGTTACCGTGTGTACATGTAGATGGGTAGCTAGGTTAGCCGAGTGGACAGTTACCGTGTGTACATGTAGATGGGTAGCTAGGTTAGCCGAGTGGACTGTTACTGTGCGTACATGTAGATGGGTAGCTAGGTTAGCCGAGTGGACTGTTACCGTGCGTACATGTAGATGGGTAGCTAGGTTAGTCGAGTGGACAGTTACCGTGCGTACATGTAGATGAGTAGCTAGGTTAGCCGAGTGGACTGTTACTGTGCGTACATGCAGATGGGTAGCTAGGTTAGCCGAGTGGACTGTTACTGTGCGGACATGTAGATGGGTAGCTAGGTTAGCCGAGTGGACTGTTACCGTGCGTACATGTAGATGGGTAGCTAGGTTAGTCGAGTGGACTGTTACCGTGTGTACATGTAGATGGGTAGCTAGGTTAGCCGAGTGGACAGTTACCGTGCGTACATGTAGATGGGTAGCTAGGTTAGCCGAGTGGACTGTTACCGTGCGTACATGTAGATGGGTAGCTAGGTTAGCCGAGTGGACTTATTACCGTGCGTACATGTAGATTGGTAGCTCGGTTAGCCGAGTGGACTGTTACCGTGCGTACATGTAGATGGGTAGCTAGGTTAGCCTAGTGGACTTACTGTGCGTGCATGTAGATGGGTAGCTAGGTTAGCCGAGTGAACTGTGACCGTGCTTACATGTAATTGGGTAGCCAGGTTAGCCGTTTGGACTGTTACCGTGCGTACATGTAGATGGGTAGCTAGGTTAGCCGAGTGGACTGTTACTGTGCGTACATGTAGATGGGTAGCTATGTTAGCCGAGTGGACTGTTACTGTGCGTACATGTAGATGAGTAGCTATGTTAGCCGAGTGGACTGTTACTGTGCGTACATGTAGATGTGTAGCTAGGTTAGCCGTTTGGACTGTTACTGTGCGTACCTGTAGATGGGTAGCTATGTTAGCCGAGTGGACTGTTACCGTGCGTACATGTATATGGGTAGCTATGTTAGCCGTTTGCACTGTTACTGTGCGTACATGTAGATGGGTAGCTAGGTTAGCCGAGTGGACTGTTACTGTGCGTACATGTAGATGGGTAGCTAGGTTAGCCGAGTGGACTGTTACTGTGCGTACATGTAGATGGGTAGCTAGGTTAGCCGAGTGGACTGTTACCGTGCGTACATGTAGATGGGTAGCTAGGTTAGCCGAGTGGACTGTTACCGTGCGTACATGTAGATGGGTAGCTATGTTAGCCGAGTGGACTGTTACTGTGCGTACATGTAGATGGGTAGCTAGGTTAGCCGATTGGACTGTTACTGTGCGTACATGTAGATGGGTAGCTATGTTAGCCGAGTGGACTGTTACCGTGCGTACATGTAGATGGGTAGCTATGTTAGCCGAGTGGACTGTTACTGTGCGTACATGTAGATGGGTAGCTTTGTTAGCGGAGTGGACTGTTACTGTGCGTACATGTAGATGGGTAGCTAGGTTAGCCGAGTGGACTGTTACTGTGCGTACATGTAGATGGGTAGCTATGTTAGCCGAGTGGACTGTTACCGTGCGTACATGTAGATGGGTAGCTCGGTTAGCCGAGTGGACTGTTACCGTGCGTACATGTAACTGGGTAGCTAGGTTAGCCGAGTGGACTGTTACTGTGCGTACATGTAATTGGGTAGCTAGGTTAGCCGAGTGGACTGTTACTGTGCGTACATGTAGATGGGTAGCTAGGTTAGCCGAGTGGACTGTTACCGTGCGTACATGTAGATGGGTAGCTAGGTTAGCCGAGTGGACTGTTACCGTGCGTACATGTAATTGGGTAGCTAGGTTAGTCGAGTGGACTGTTACCGTGCGTACATGTAATTGGGTTGCTAGGTTAGCCGAGTGGACTGTTACCGTGCGTACATGTAATTGGGTTGCTAGGTTAGCCGAGTGGACTGTTACCGTGCGTACATGTAGATGGGTAGCTAGGTTAGCCGAGTGGACAGTTACCGTGCGTACATGTAGATGGGTAGCTAGGTTAGCCGAGTGGACTGTTACTGTGCGTACATGTAGATGGGTAGCTAGGTTAGCCGAGTGGACTGTTACTGTGCGTACATGTAGATGGGTAGCTAGGTTAGCCGAGTGGACTGTTACCGTGCGTACATGTAGATGGGTAGCTAGGTTAGCCGAGTGGACTGTTACCGTGCGTACATGTAGATGGGTAGCTAGGTTAGCCGAGTGGACTGTTACCGTGCGTACATGTAGATGGGTAGCTAGGTTAGCCGAGTGGACTGTTACCGTACGTACATGTAGATGGGTAGCTAGGTTAGCCGAGTGGACTGTTACCGTGCGTACATGTAGATGGGTAGCTAGGTTAGCCGAGTGGACTGTTACCGTGCGTACATGTAGATGGGTAGCTAGGTTAGCCGAGTGGATTGTTACTGTGCGTACATGTAGATGGGTAGCTAGGTTAGCCGAGTGGACTGTTACTGTGCGTACATGTAGATGGGTAGCTAGGTTAGCCGAGTGGACTGTTACTGTGCGGACATGTAGATGGGTAGCTAGGTTAGCCGAGTGGACTGTTACCGTGCGTACATGTAGATGGGTAGCTAGGTTAGTCGAGTGGACTGTTACCGTGTGTACATGTAGATGGGTAGCTAGGTTAGCCGAGTGGACTGTTACCGTGCGTACATGTAGATGGGTAGCTAGGTTAGCCGAGTGGACTGTTACCGTGCGTACATGTAGATGGGTAGCTAGGTTAGCCGAGTGGACTGTTGCCGTGCGTACATGTAGATGGGTAGCTAGGTTAGCCGAGTGGACTGTTACCGTACGTACATGTAGATGGGTAGCTAGGTTAGCCGAGTGGACTGTTACCGTGCGTACATGTAGATGGGTAGCTAGGTTAGCCGAGTGGACTGTTACCGTGCGTACATGTAGATGGGTAGCTAGGTTAGCCGAGTGGACTATTACCGTGCGTACCTGTAGATGGGTAGCTAGGTTAGCCGAGTGGACTGTTACGGTATGTTTCTGTAGGTGCGTAGCTATGTTAGCCGAGTGGACTGTTACCGTGCGTACATGTAGATGGGTAGCTAGGTTAGCCGAGTGGACTGTTACCATGCGTACATGTAGATGGGTAGCTATGTTAGCCGAGTGGACTGTTACCGTGCGTACATGTAGATGGGTAGCTATGTTAGCCGAGTGGACTGTTACCGTGCGTACATGTAGATGGGTAGCTATGTTAGCCGAGTGGACTGTTACCGTGCGTACATGTAGATGGGTAGCTAGGTTAGCCGAGTGGACTGTTACCGTGCGTACATGTAGATGGGTAGCTATGTTAGCCGAGTGGACTGTTACTGTGCGTACATGTAGATGGGTAGCTAGGTTAGCCGAGTGGACTGTTACCGTGCGTACATGTAGATGGGTAGCTAGGTTAGCCGTTTTAGATTATTTATATATGGATATGCATTATTATATTCATGTAACGTATCATGAATATAACGCCTACTCTTATTTAAATAATCCATACAATTTGAGCAGCCATGAATTATTTAGATTCTGATAGGAAAATATAGAAATTTTTAATTTCGCGCCTACATACTAGGTAAAAGGTTTATTTTGGCTGTTCCGAGATCCTCCCTTGTTACAATTTGTCTTTCTCGTGTAATATTTGGAAGACAAAAACATATACATTACAAGCAAAGTAACATATTTATTAATGTCAACAATGTGATTTAATAATCAGAACAAAGAACGACAAAATTGAATGCTACTGTGACTGTGTTGTTGTTTTTGCGTAAAAATGAAAAGTGCTTACCGCATTTGATCAAGCTTATGCTCCTGTTGTACATCCAAAATGGTGCAAATTTAGATCAACAATTTTCCACATTTACTCAACATTTTGAAGTCGGTTGTGTTCTTATTTTGAAACAGTAAATTTTGAACTAAATTAGGGCGGAAGTGTAAGCTAGGAACGCGCGATTTGGGACGAGACCACAATTAATGAAGACCTCGTTTTTCCCTCTTTATTCATTATAACATCAAGTCAATTACAAAAAAAAAATACAACTTTGTTTCTGGAATGCCATTTGGCGGTCTAAAAGTACCATACCTCTTCCAAACTATATCCACAATTTAGAAAACTGTAATTCTTCTAACTCCTTGTAAAGCTCTGGAAGCATCCCTATCTTCATGGATTAAGTCCGAGAGACTCTGAGTCATAGGTAGTGATTCTTTTTCCTGGATTTGACTTTTCCCTAGACATGACAGTGAGTAACTCGACGGGTGTCTAATTAGTGGCACACACTGCTTACTCGTCCGGAGCACCTGAGTGCACCCATGGTTTTTATTGGGTTCGGGATACTCTCTTTCTGTTTTTTGTGTTGCGTTATGTATGTTTGTCTATATACGGTTTGTAACTATCCCTTGACTTTTGGCTCTTGTTGTTCGGTCCGTTTTTTTGCTATTTTTCTTAAAACAGGAAATTGGCAATTATTCCACTAGACTAAATTACTCCTAATCCATTATATTTCATCAAATGTTTAATTTCAGTTTTTTTTTTTTTTTTCAAAGATCCTTCTTTCCAATAAGCCCAAAACGTAGAACCAAAACAAGAAAAAAGCCAAAGAAACAAAATTACAAAGAGATATACCCATCCTCACAAGTCAGGGTTTCTGTGTCCACATGTGTCCACGAAACCCTGACAAACTTAGCTACTAGGAAATTCCCGAGCTAGAAGATTTTAGTATGACGTCAATCCTTTAAAATATCAACTAATGAAATTGCTTGAAAGAAGCAAGTGTTTGGCAGTAGTCATTCTTACTTATTCCATCCTCCCAAGTCAGGGGTTCTGAGTCCGCGTTCGCTCCATCATCACCCCTGACAACATACATATATATTTTTCGGGTCTGAAGTGAAGTTGCTTCTGACCTTGAGAAGTACCAATCAAAATCGTTTTTACAAAATATGCATGTCGAACGTAAACAAACACACGAGGTTTAAAGCACATGTGAATACTTCGGTAATTTGATTTGAAATTGATGAAAATATATCGTGTATCTTATATTTAAACGTGCGCCAACACAAAATAAGGTGTGTGACAGCTAATGATACTTTTTTTTTATTTTCTTCTCGAATATTTTGGACATTGTCAATTCCACGAAGACGAAGCTTATATTTGTATGTTTGTACTATAAATCGTAAATAATATTAATCTTATATCCATATATGTAACTATGAGACAAAGCTATGTAAGCATGTGTCAGTATATGATCATGACTCTGTAGGGACCTACTACTTTTTGTAGAAAAGGGGGGGGGGGTAGGATTTTTTTGGACACAATTAGTCCAGAAGAACCAGACAGTAAGTAATTCCCAACTGAGCAAAGAGAGCATATAGGGAGAAAGGAATTGTTCTTAGCAGTATTATATTTTTAGAACCCACTTTATTTCCACCCCCCCCACAAGTCTGCATAAAGGATGTGTTTGGTTATTTATCCATGTACTTTTTACAAATGTAAAAAAATCCAGAAATTAAAGATGTTAATGATGTACCCTTGAAATATTTCAACAAAAAATATTGACTTTTATACCAAAGCAGTACTTGTGTATACACTTACTGGGTACTTCTGCCTAGCTCCATCAAATAAAACCTGGATATCAGTATATAGCTACAAAAATTACTGAAAGTGGCATAGAGTTCCAAACAAATTGTATGTGACTAATTGATAATTGTTATTTGCAAATGCATAATTCAGTGTCTGCTGATATGAATTGAGGGATCAGTGAACTGGGACACTAGAAAGTTTAGCCTTTATTAGTATTCATAATTTTTTCATACATGCACTTAGTGGTGTACATGCTATTTTGTATTTGCCTGCATTACACCGATAGAATATTCCTTCGGTCACAAGCTTCAACAAGTTGCTTTTTTTTGCAGTTGCACATTTAGTTTGATTTTAGACCTTATGGACCTGTACCATAACAAGTTAAACAACATCCCATATACTGTCATAACTAAGCTGCCTGCCATGTTGACTTTAAGCTGCATACACATACAAGAATCGCAGCTCATTTTAAACTAGAGGAGAACTACATAGTGTGCCATACTACATGTAGTTACTTATATATTATGACAAGCCCCAATATAGGACAGTTTGAGCTTGGTTTTAATTCTTTGTCTTGCATATTTATTGAATAATTAAAAACAAGTGCCATTGTCACAGTAAAAAAAACTGCACTTGCAGCTTTTGCATTTATTCCTTTTAGGTAAGCAGTATTCAAGAAATTAAATAAATAAGATTTATGTGTTCATGTTCGATTCAAAAACATGACCATATACATGTTCACAAAATTACACTATTTTGATAGGACAAGTTATACCCCAATTTGGAGCCAAAAACTAAATGTATTTTTCAATTTAGTTAAGTTAGACTTGCAATCATATTTAACTTTCATTTCCCCCAAATAGGACACTTAAAGTCCATGATTTTGTTAATTGGGTCCTCTAGAACTTTAATAAACAGATCATCAACCTTTAATTATGGTCTAGTGTTAAGCATACCAGTACTTATAAATTATTCTTAATACAATTATGTACATGTAGCTCATGTGACAATTTATGATCTGCTAAGATGTCCCATTACCCTGAATGACTCAGCTGGTTGTGATTCAACACCCAGTGGTTTACAAATATTATCTGTTATTGAACTGTTTGCACTGTTTTATATTTTTTATTTTTTTTCTGCCACTTATTGTATACTTCTAGAACACCTTGTTGATACACTTAACAATTCATTCATAACCATCCAGTCCTTTGCTTAAAAAAACATGGGTTTATTCTTTTAACTGGTCCAGCAGATAAGGTACATACAGTATATGTATACTAGTACCATACAAGTCTCATTCTTGCCATGAAACAAATGTACATGTACTAGTATATGAAAAATTATTTCACTTGGGGTAATTAAAATCACTCAGAGACTGAATATTATAAGACAGGGTGGTTGAGGTAGTTAGTCATCTAATTTTGATCACTGTTAACACAGGGGTTGCAGGTTGGGCTTAGCTGCTGGCAGGGTGTGCTTGACTCCTAACTTAACTGACAAGAATTGCCAATTTTCCTTGGTCTATACTCATTCTTTGTGTAAAAATTCCATGACTTGTCAAGAACTATGTGACCATTTTCCATGAATGATTCTAGCATGACAGTGTAATTGCATTGACACTTGCAATTTAACACAAAATATGAGATAAAGGCACAGTAGAAATTTTTCGCCTGGAACTTTGTTGTAATTTTTTTATACTGATAAATTCCATAACTTTTCCAGGATTTCTTGACCCGTTTTGACCTTGTGGAAAGTTAGGAGTTTTCTCCTGGCACACTAGCTTCCTCTCCAATAAAAAACTACATGGCATTATAAAGCTGAAAAATTTCTGAAAGTAGGATGAACACAACAAACAAATCAAAATAAGACAAAATGAAATGGAAATTAATGTGATAATCTGCAACAGGTTTTGAAACTATGAACATAATCCATATGCATGAACATGAATATATTTTATCTTTTATTCCAGTACACAATTTATAAATCAGTCAGAATAGGAAATTTGCTTTCATGTGATAAAAAGTTTGACTAGTGTGCTGCATGATTAATTTTTAATATCCCTCACATTCTTACAGGTACAGTATATTATTAAACCATTATCCATGTCCATTTTGAAGTTGAATGATTTCCTCCTATATAATCAGTAGTTTTAACATGGTGCATAATACTGGTCAGTAAATTACTTGAGTCTTGAATGTGATGATGTGTTGAAGATTACATACAGGTGTATAATACATGTAAATGTCAACCTAAATGTCTTGTAAAAATTTAAATCACATATAATCCAATCAAATGAACAAATTTTGGTTGGAATATTTACAAATTGACATTCTTCTGTCACCATGGTCACCGACAGATCTGTCCGTGTTAAAACAATCTCGTTTTGGGTTACTTCACCCACCTCTTTCTCAGTCCTTTTTCAGTTCCAATACGTCCGGATTACAGAAAATTTTAATTAAATCATTTACTACTGCTTTCACAAACTGCACAGAACTCCATTTCATTCAGTCCACTACTTTATCAATATCACGTTCAACACGTGGAAGTATTCGTATGCAAATTTGTATATGCCATTGCAGTCGTCCACATTTCATTTGAAAAACAAATGGCACCAGCTGTCACCGCTCATACAGCTTCTTTTTGAGGTCCGGAGGGAATCTGTCCAACATATCGTTAAAACAATCCACGATACAGGGCGCAGACATTTTTTGTTTACATGTAAACATTAGGCGAAGGTTACGATAAATTTCATTGGCTGATGTTAACTCCGGTCACCGCCAGATGGCGACACTCAGACCCGAAAAATATATATGTATGTTGTCAGGGGTGATGATGGAGCGAACGCGGACTCAGAACCCCTGACTTGGGAGGATGACTTATTCTTATGTGTGAAGAAAACGTGACGCAACTAAATTATAACGCGGTAATAACAAACTATTAACACTACTGTACAAAATACACTGATTTTCACATGGTCTACGCAACACATCCGTTTGGTTTATTTACAATCGACATCGGGATATCCCCTAACCAAGTCGTGAATGAAACCAAGGTTTTGATTGGCTACATTAAGGTATGATGTAGCCAATCAAAATAGTGACTTCTAGCCCGGGAATTTCCTACCTAAGTTTGTCAGGTTTTCGTGAACGCTTGTGGACACAGAAACCCTGACTTGTGAGGATGAGATATACCATTTTTGGGGGGAACTACATTCAACGAGTGTCGAAGTTCATCAATTGTGTTGTCGTTCCATATCCAACTATAGAGGACATCACGTGCTTTTATTAATGTAGCCATGTTGTTTTTCGATCCCCTGTAAAATTTCAATGGGACCTTTACAAAAAGTTTAAATTCAAGTTTATGTTTTTTTTCTAAACGATCGTGTGCGACGTGTTTGGGTTTCTGCGATAAATTAACTTTAAGAAAATTACAATTAAATCAGTTTAATTTCTGAAGAAGTTTCTTCCAAATCCATTTACAAATTGACCATATTGACTGATGAAAACGACCATTGATCGCCATATTAACTACGATAAAAATCGCTATACCCATGCTACAAAAACCAATATTTCCAATACAAAACTTAATTATACTAAGCGTGTGGAACTTGTTTGGTAATCTGGACACATTCAGCTTTTAATTTATATAGTTTTTATCGGTTTAAATTTTTATTTTCTTTCTTGCAATTTCGTTTACAAATGTTGACATTATAAGCAGAACTTTATTTTCCTATACGACGGCGCATGTCCGTTTAGACAGGGCGTCGTGAGGCATTGTTATGACCCAATTATTTTAATGAAATGTATTCCGACGCAGTCGGTATATTTTCGAATTGTGACCTTTGAACTAAAAGACGCTTACCCATGGTAACGTACTGTTATTGAAGACAAGCTTGAATTCTGATTGGACAAAAATAGTAAAGAATTCTGCGTTCGAACAATCTACCATAGTATACTCTGAAAAGCATCCCAATTTGCATTTCCCCAACTATTTTCAGCAGACTGGTGTTTTTAAATTGGTAGTCGTAATTAAACTTTAGAGAATTATTTTTATGCCAAAAGAATGCCTTTGAAACTGATAAACAATAATTACATGATAAAACCATACGTCGTGTATCTGTAAACAATCATCACGCCGGTGATGTATTTACACTATATTTTCTTCATTTGACCTGACACACGCACTCCCACTCTCTCTCTCTCTCTATCGTGAAATTATTGTCATACAAATGATTCTACACGACGGTAATTTAGGACATTGTTAATAGTCAGAACGCCAAATGACTAGTTTGAGACACAGTGGTTCGATAATACATTTTATTTACTATACACACACAGCACATAGAATTAAGAGTAAAATTCACTGATTGTTTCGTTTGAATTATTTATTTGGATCTCAATTACCCATACGGCTTATCCCCCCCCCCCCATTTTTGGGATAGCATACACATTACCGAATTAACGATTTCAATTCACATTTAATTAGCATTGAATTGACATTTTTTTATTCTTGTTATACAATTCTAATTAAAAAAATTTTGAAGTTCCCATTTTAAAAGATAGTCAAATTAACAAAATAGCAAACTGTAATGAATACATATGAATGAATATTACTTTATGCATGTAAGTACATATTTGCTTATGAAATTTATTTAAAAAATATGTGCTGTTTTGAAATTTAAAAATGTTAACTGACTTGTTTTCGAGTCAATATATACATCACAAAAAAACCATACAACTTCTGAAATAGCTTTCATTGGGGATATTTAAATATGTTTATGTAACTCTATAATTTTTAAAGCTATTAATGCCTATCTTTTTTCTTTGCGTCCGTCGTCATTCACGTGCAGACGGGTGTTGGAGCTCTAATTGCAAAGTCTCTTTTTGATAATACCCTATTTTTAATAACATTTTAAAAAAATCCATTATAGCCTTATTGTGATTGGATACAGCTCGCAACACGTTAATTATTTACCCCCCCCCCGGCCACACACACACACACACACACACACACACACACACTCACACACACACACACACACTCACACGCCACACACACACACACACTCACACATCAATGAAAGAAAACATTAATGTTTATTGTCTCTTTCTTTCGTTTGATAAATTTTTAAAACGTTTTTTTCTTATTTTTGATTGTCAGTTACCTTATATACATCTCTAGGAGTTAAATGCGTCGAATTTTTTAAAGATAGTACTTGTGTTACTTTTAAATTAAAAGTAAATGTTTTAAGTCTTAGAAAGCTTTAAAACTATTTGAATTATTTGACTTACCAAATAATGTCGTTAGAGTGAAATTTACTGCATGTGCTTTATTTGTCTTGTCATGAGTAAAACATGTAGTAATGAACTTTAAATTTGTTATTTACATTTATAAATGGTTTCTATAAATTAACCGAACAGACCCTTAAAAAGTCGTAAAGGTTGTCAAGTTTTTTAGGAATAAACTATTAAATAGACATCTTGCACAAGTTTATGACACAAGCTCTATCAGGACAACACAACATGGTTTAAATTTCACCACTTTAAAGGTGTTCTAAATAACAAATATGTCACAAATGTTTATTAGGTAATTATAATTTATTGTAAATTCAATGTGACTTCTTAAATTATAAAATATAGTTATACTTTTGTTGAAAAAATAATGACGAAAAAAACGAAAAAAAAACAAACAAACAAAAAAAAAACAAAAAACAAAAAACCAAAAAAACCAAAAAAAAAAAAACCAAGAAAAAAATCATAACAGCACAATATAAATGCGCACCTCCATTATTCACAAAAATTAATGGACAAAAACATGTGTCCAATATTAAAAAAGGCCAAACTAATCAATTGTTATTAATATAGCTTGATATATTCTAATTCTGCTGTTAATGATAATAAAGTCGTTAATTTGAAAAACAGATTTATAGATCCTAACTATGACCGAAATAGTTGCATTTGTCGACACGGATTGCCAATTTTCCTACCGAAGGTCGGTCGTTATCAACGGGTACTCCTCCAATAAAAAATGGACGACATGATATGGCTGACAAATTGCCCAAAGTGGCGTTCATTCCCATTCAACCGACCATCCAAATAAAATGCAAAAGAAAACTTTAGACTATAAAACATCTAATTTGTATTGATTGAAGTCATCCCTTAGTCAATATTATGTTTGCACAATGGTAGTTGATTTGTACCTTTCGTCGTAACCACTTCCTTTACTCCTTACTGTATCATGGCTAGCCACGGAATTCACTAATTACCCGAGTAATTCGACAGGTGCCACGCATTTAGGGGAGTTCCTCTCCCTTCCGGAGCAGATAAACATGGCATAGGTTTCAAATATTTTTTTGTTTTTGTGTTGTGTATCTGTTTGGATTGGTTAGCGAAGAATACCGACCCTCGTTCAAATTCGTCCGTATGAAGCTAGCATCCACTGTACTGAGTTATTAAACGTTATAGTATCTCAATTTTATGGAAAGTTACCGGACACCCCTGCATGTTAAATAAAAACTAGTTAGGTTCATGCTAAAATATATTTATCAGTAACATAGATTATTAAAACCTAAAACAATTATATTGTCGATATCTGTTTATTTAAAATGTGGTTAAATTAGTCGTATTTTGATCACCTACGTGTCAGCACTTGAACACTGGGATTTTGAGTTCCAGCACGAATATTACCAGGAACGCTCGACTCCAACCGCAATTGTCAAGGATTGCCAACTTTCTGCCGACTCACAGAACAAACAAATTAAAATAATAAATATCTTCTCTATCAGTTGATGAAATGACATCAACTAATTTCAATTTGTAGTATATGTCTTTATTTCGATTGTTTCATGAACACACGGCGGAAGAAAGTTGGGGTAGTGGTGGAAAAAAAAGCTTTTTCCTCAGTTTCCAATCTCTTTAAATTCATACGTCATTTCCTTTTGTTTTGTTTTTTTTACATTCAGTACTAGTTCATACGTTTGTTAGAGAACAGAAGAAGGGAAATTTGATCTGCTGGACGGACAGTTGTTTTCGTAATAGCATGGACACCACAATTTTAAAAGACAAATATTAACATTAAATTACTGAAGATATTTGAAAGATAAAGATAAACATGTTTGTCATTATAATTTTATTCAGTTAAAAACAGCTTCTTATACATGTATTATATGCCCTGCCGAATTTCCATAATGGTGGAAAACTGAGCTGTAAAATGTGGAGCTCAGACTCCAGAACCCTTTAGTTTCGCGCCCCCTTACTATAATTCATGGATCGAACACACTATTTTCCGCACCCCCGCGGCACACAGTAACAACAGTCGAAGCAAATATATATGTGGTGGTTATGGGTCAGGATAAGATTTCTGTAATTTGTATCATCCGACAAAAGTATGCTAATTAACTTGTTCTTAGTTTTTTGATTTTGTTAATAATTTCGTCAATACTAAATAATTGAATAAAGAGAACAAATAATAAGGCATACCACGGGGAGGACGATACTGGCTGGTTATATATACAATTGTATTTGTTGTGTACACTTCTGGGTTGTACTGGCAGAATTGAGTGAAGAATATTTATTTATTCATTTGATAACAATTTTATGACTATTTTTTTCTTTTACAATTGATAGAACAATAGTTTGCCAAGTTAAATGCGAGTGTTACAATAGTCAGCTGTATTACGTCGGAAACTTACCTTCCTCTTTTATTTACCAGAACAGCATGTAGTCATAGTGACATTTTATATTATTTCATAAAGAAAGGATTTACAAACCTTAAAATATCTACTTTAACCCGAACGGAAACCTCTCCACGATCTCTTGACCTTCTGATGTCTGTAACCTGTCCTCTTTGTCTATGCAGGCCAGTTACCTGTACTTAGGCTAGATACCTCAGTCGAACCGTCTCCTAGTGCCAGTTAACTGTACTAAGGCTCGATATCCCAGACGAACCGTCTCCAATACTGTCAGTTACCTGTAAGTAGGCTAGATATTGCAGTCGAACCGTCTCCTAGCGCCAGTTGCCCGTACTAAGATTAGATATCCCAGTAATTTCTCATTCACTATGATTAATATTTGTCTGCCATTGAATTTTATTATCTCTGTTACTTATGTACTGTACTTATCATACATGTTGTACTGTATCTGTCCTTTGATCCATAATTGGCCAATATACTTGTATTATTGTATTCTTGTAATTAGTCTAGACAAAATATACAACCAATTCTCACTTTCTCATTTACCCATCCTTAGTTTAGCTAGAATTAAAGATAAAGTTATTCACATTGTCTGTTAGCCTATATAGAATTCACTGTCAAACATTCTCCAAGTGTTAGCACTAAGTACTCGTACTTACGCCAGATAACATCAACGGTTAATCCGCCCACCAAGATCAGTAGCCTTTATATAGGCTAGATAGAATCCACGGCCATACCATTTAATGTCATTTACCTGTATTTTAAGCTAGATCGAAAAAAGGATCGGATTCCACCACCCACACCTAGTTATTTGTATTCAGTATATAGATATAATTCACTGTCAAACGTCTTAGTGCAAGATGCTAAGGCTATATGAAATCCACGTTTGGACGGATTCCAAGTACCAGCTACCTGTACTTAGTCCAGATAGAATCTATGTTTGGACGGACTCCAAGTACCAGCTACCTGTACTTTGTCAAGATAGAATCCACGGTTGGGCGGACTCCGAGTACCAGCTCCCTGAACTTAGTCAAGATAGATTTCACGGTTGGACGGACTCCAAATACCAGCTACCTGTACTTAGTGAAAATAGAATCCACGGTTGGACGGACTAGATATAGTACAAGCTACTTAGATAGAATCCACGGTTGGACGGACTAGATAGAGTACAAGCTACTTAGATAGAATCCACGGTTGGACGGACTAGATATAGTACAAGCTACTTAGATAGAATCCACGGTTGGACGGACTAGATAGAGTACAAGCTACTTAGATAGAATCCACGGTTGGACGGACTAGATAGAGTACAAGCTACTTAGATAGAATCCACGGTTGGACGGACTAGATAGAGTACAAGCTACTTAGATAGAATCCACGGTTGGACGGACTAGATAGAGTACAAGCTACTTAGATAGAATCCAAGTTTAGGTGAATCTCAGTGTCAGTTGATTGTGCTATATCTAGATAGAATCCACGCTTTGCCGCCTCCCATCGTCAGGCTTGTTCTACGGCTATATAAAAATTTCATTGTAAGATGGCCTGCAAGCGTCAGTTTCTCGTACAATGGCTAGATAGAATCCACAGATGAGCGGCTTCCCAGCGTCAATTACTTGTAATATGGCTAAATAGAAGCCACGGTTGAGCGGCATCGCGATCATCGTCAGTTACTTGTACTATGGCTCGATATAATCCATGGATGGGCGGCTTCCAAGCGTCAGTTACTTGTACTATGGCTAGATAGAATCCATGGATGGGCGGCTTCCAAGCGTCAGTTACTTGTACTATGGCCAGATAGAATCCACGGTTGGCCGGCTTTTTAGCGTCTGATACTTGTAATATGGCTAGATAGAATCCCCGGATGGCCGGCTTCCTAGCGTCAGTTACTTGTACTATGGCTAGACAGAATCCACGGATGGGCGGCTTCCCTGCGTCAGTTACTTGTACAATGGCTCGATAGAATCCACGGATGAGCGGCTTCCCAGCGTCAGTAACTTGTACTATGGCTAGATAGAATCCACGCTTCGTCGTCAAGCTTGTTCTATGGCTAGACAAAAATTTCATTGTAAGATGAATCTACGGGTTGCCGGCTTCCTAGCGTCAGTTACTTGAACTATTTTTCCGCGATCATCCAGAACAAGGATTTTGTATAATATAATAAATACTTTATAGTTATGAATAAATAGGGTTATGTCTTCTAATATAGCTTCTCCTTCCCACCCCTTCCCCCCCCCCGTAGTAAATTTGGAACTTTTCACACACAAAACACTCAATGTTTTTCTTATTGTCAACATTGACAAGCAAAAGAGATTATTAAATTTATTGCAAAGAAATGCCACAAAAAGACCCGACGATGTGCATACTATATCGTATGCAACTGAATCGAATGCGCCGTTTGCTTTTAATCGTACAATATGATGTCAATCACGAAAACTAATAAGTAAGAGAATTAAGCTACACTCGGACTTCTAGTATTACTAGCCAGTCGGTATAGTTTAATTAGAAAATGAAATAACTACTTCAAAAAATGTACTTTTAAAAAAGTTCTACACTTATTTCGACTTAGTATTTTTTTTATTGCAGTTTTCCATGAGTCGCTTATATTGATTTGTTGAAAAAAGATTCTGCTGAAATAATTTCTTCCATTTAAATTTTCGTCTATTTCATATCTTCTAGTTTTTGCTGGGACCAAACTAAGAAGGTACTCAGTGCTCGACCCACAGAGCAAGCAGCCCAGCGCCTCCCCGGGTGGCAGATATGGGAGACCCTCTCGTTGGGGTGTTGTTATTAAGGTCAAATCGAACACAGTGAGATCATCTCGAATTCACGAGCCTGTCTGTCAATTTCAGTAATAACTGGATATCATAACGTTTAGTTTGAATTCTAACACATTATTTATTACCACACTTTGACTATTGATTTAATAAATACAATCATTTAATATATTCGATAGTTTTCATAAAGTATTTTAATACACGCTAAATATTTATTAAAGATAATCAAAAGACCATGGGGGCCTCGGTGGACCATGTGCACAATAATATACTTGAGTGAAAATACGATTTTTTTATTTCAGTTCTCAGTATAATCTTAACTAGGCAATTATTGTTAATTTTGTTAAAATAAACCAAGGCTTTACAGTAAACCAAGGCTTTACAATAAACCAAGGCTTTACAGTAAACCAAGGCTTTACAATAAACCAAGGCTTTACAGTAAACCAAGGCTTTACAGTAAACCAAGGCTTTACAATAAACCAAGGCTTCACAATAAACCAAGGCTTTACAGTAAACCAAGGCTTTACAATAAACCAAGGCTTTACAGTAAACCAAGGCTTTACAGTAAACCAAGGCTTTACAGTAAACCAAGGCTTTACATTAAACCAAGGCTTTACAATAAACCAAGGCTTTACAATAAACCAAGGCTTTACAATAAACCAAGGCTTTGCAATAAACCAAGGCTTTACAATAAACCAAAGCTTTACAATAAACCAAAGCTTTACAATAAACCAAGGCTTTACAGTAAACCAAGGCTATACAATAAACCAAGGCTTTACAATAAACCAAGGCTTTACAGTAAACCAAGGCTTTACAATAAACCAAGGCTTTACAGTAAACCAAGGCTTTACAGTAAACCAAGGCTTTACATTAAACCAAGGCTTTACAATAAACCAAGGCTTTACAATAAACCAAGGCTTTACAATAAACCAAGGCTTTACAATAAACCAAGGCTTTACAATAAAACAAGGCTTTACAATGAACCAAGGCTATACAATAAACCAAGGCTTTACAATAAACCAAGGCTTTACAATAAACCAAGGATTTACAATAAACCAAGGCTTTACAATGAACCAAGGCTATACAATAAACCAAGGCTTTACAATAAACCAAGGCTTTACAATAAACCAAGGCTATACAATAAACAAAGGCTTTACAATAAACCAAGGCTATACAATAAACCAAGGCTATACAATAAACCAAGGCTTTACAATAAACCAAGGCTATACAATAAACCAAGCCTTTACAATAAACCAAGGCTTTACAATAAAACAAGGCTTTACAATAAACCAAGGCTTTACAATAAACCAAGGCTATACAATAAACCAAGGCTTTACAATAAAACAAGGCTTTACAATAAACGAAGGCTTTACAATAAACCAAGGCTATACAATAAACCAAGGCTTTACAATAAACCAAGGCTATACAATAAAACAAGGCTTTACAATAAACCAAGGCTTTACAATAAACCAAGGCTATACAATAAACCAAGGCTTTACAATAAAACAAGGCTTTACAATAAACCAACGCTTTACAATAAACCAAGGCTATACAATAAACCAAGGCTTTACAATAAACCAAGGCTATACAATAAACCAAGGCTTTACAATAAACCAAGGCTATACAATAAACCAAGGCTTTACAATAAACCAAGGCTATACAATAAACCAAGGCTATACAATAAACCAAGGCTTTACAATAAATCAAGGCTTTACAATAAACCAAGGCTTTACAGTAAACCAAGGCTTTACAATAAACCAAGGCTTTACAATAAACCAAGGCTTTACAATAAACCAAGGCTTTACAGTAAACCAAGGCTTTACAATAAACCAAGGCTTTACAATAAACCAAGGCTTTACAGTAAACCAAGGCTTTACAATAAACCAAGGCTTTACAATAAACCAAGGCTTTACCATAAACCAAGGCTTTACAGTAAACCAAGGCTTTACAATAAACCAAGGCTTTACAATAAACCAAGGCTTTACAATAAACCAAGGCTTTACAGTAAACCAAGGCTTTACAATAAACCAAGGCTTTACAGTAAACCAAGGCTTTACAGTAAACCAAGGCTTTACAGTAAACCAAGGCTATACAATAAACCAAGGCTTTACAATAAACCAAGGCTATACAATAAACCAAGGCTTTACAATAAACCAAGGCTTTACAATAAACCAAGGCTTTACAATAAACCAAGGCTTTACAATAAACCAAGGCTTTACAATAAACCAAGGCTTTACAATAAACCAAGGCTTTACAATAAACCAAGGCTTTACAATAAACCAAGGCTATACAATAAACCAAGGCTTTACAATAAACCAAGGCTTTACAATAAACCAAGGCTTTACAATAAACCAAGGCTTTACATTAAACCAAGGCTTTACATTAAACCAAGGCTTTGCAATAAACCAAGGCTTTACAATACACCAAGACTTTACAATAAACCAAGGCTTTACAATAAACCAAGGCTTTACAATAAACCAAGGCTTTACAATAAACCAAGGCTTTACAATAAACCAAGGCTTTACAATAAACCAAGGCTTTACAATAAAGCAAGGCTATACAATAAACCAAGGCTTTACAATAAACCAAGGCTTTAAAATAAACCAAGGCTTTACAATAAACCAAGGCTATACAATAAACCAAGGCTATACAATAAACCAAGGCTTTACAATAAACCAAGGCTTTACAATAAACCAAGGCTTTACAATAAACCAAGGCTATACAATAAACCAAGGCTTTACAATAAACCAAGGCTTTACAATAAACCAAGGCTTTACAATGAACCAAGGCTTTACAATGAACCAAGGCTATACAATAAACCAAGGCTTTACAATAAACCAAGGCTTTACATTAAACCAAGGATTTACAATAAACCAAGGCTATACAATAAACCAAGGCTTTACAATAAACCAAGGCTTTACAATAAACCAAGGCTTTACAATAAACCAAGGCTTTACAATAAACCAAGGCTTTACAAAAAACCAAGGCTTTACAAAAAACCAAGGCTTTACAATAAACCAAGGCTTTACAATAAACCAAGGCTATACAATAAACCAAGGCTTTACAATAAACCAAGGCTTTACAATAAACCAAGGCTTTACAATAAACCAAGGCTTGACAATAAACCAAGGCTATACAATAAACCAAGGCTTTACAATAAACCAAGGCTTTACAATAAACCAAGGCTTTAAAATAAACCAAGGCTTTACAATAAACCAATGCTATACAATAAACCAAGGCTTTACAATAAACCAAGGCTTTACAATAAACCAAGGCTTTACAATAAACCAAGGCTTTACAATAAACCAAGGCTATGCAATAAACCAAGGCTTTACAATAAACCAAGGCTATACAATAAACCAAGGCTTTACAATAAACCAAGGCTATACAATAAACCAAGGCTTTACAATAAACCAAGGCTTTACAATAAACCAAGGCTTTACAATAAACCAAGGCTATACAATAAACCAAGGCTATACAATAAACAAAGGCTATACAATAAACCAAGGCTATACAATAAACCAAGGCTTTACAATAAACCAAGGCTTTACAATAAACCAAGGCTTTACAATAAACCAAGGCTTTACAGGTCGTAAGTATTTTGTTAATTACAATAAACCAAGGCTTTACAGGTCGTAAGTATTTTGTTAATTACAATAAACCAAGTCTTTACAGGTCGTAAGTATTTTGTTAATTACAATAAACCAGGGCTTTACAGGTCGTAAATATTTTGTTAATTACAATAAACCAAGGCTATACAGGTCGTAAGTATTTTGTTAATTACAATAAACTAAGGCTTTACAGGTCGTAAGTATTTTGTTAATTACAATAAACCAAGGCTTTACAGGTCGTAAGTATTTTGTTAATTACAATAAACCAGGGCTTTACAGGTCGTAAATATTTTGTTAATTACAATAAACAAAGGCTATACAGGTCGTAAGTATTTTGTTAATTACAATAAACCAAGGCTATAAAGGTCGTCAGTATTTTGTTAATTACAATAAACCAGGGCTTTACAGGTCGTAAATATTTTGTTAATTACAATAAACCAAGGCTTTACAGGTCGTAAGTATTTTGTTAATTACAATAAACCAAGGCTTTACAGGTCGTAAATATTTTGTTAATTACAATAAACCAAGGCTTTACAGGTCGTAAGTATTTTGTTAATTACAATAAACCAAGGCTATACAAGTCGTAAGTATTTTGTTAATTACAATAAACCAAGGCTATACAGGTCGTCAGTATTTTGTTAATTACAATAAACCAAGGCTTTACAGGTCGTAAGTATTTTGTTAATTACAATAAACCAAGGCTTTACAGGTCGTAAGTATTTTGTTAATTACAATAAACCAAGGCTTTACAGGTCGTAAGTATTTTGTTAATTACAATAAACCAAGGCTATACAGGTCGTAAGTATTTTGTTAATTACAATAAAACAAGGCTATGCAATAAACCAAGGCTTTACAATAAACCAAGGCTATACAATAAACCAAGGCTTTACAATAAACCAAGGCTATACAATAAACCAAGGCTTTACAATAAACCAAGGCTTTACAATAAACCAAGGCTTTACAATAAACCAAGGCTATACAATAAACCAAGGCTATACAATAAACCAAGGCTATACAATAAACCAAGGCTTTACAATAAACCAAGGCTTTACAATAAACCAAGGCTTTACAATAAACCAAGGCTTTACAAGTCGTAAGTATTTTGTTAATTACAATAAACCAAGTCTTTACAGGTCGTAAGTATTTTGTTAATTACAATAAACCAGGGCTTTACAGGTCGTAAATATTTTGTTAATTACAATAAACCAAGGCTATACAGGTCGTAAGTATTTTGTTAATTACAATAAACTAAGGCTTTACAGGTCGTAAGTATTTTGTTAATTACAATAAACCAAGGCTTTACAGGTCGTAAGTATTTTGTTAATTACAATAAACCAGGGCTTTACAGGTCGTAAATATTTTGTTAATTACAATAAACAAAGGCTATACAGGTCGTAAGTATTTTGTTAATTACAATAAACCAAGGCTATAAAGGTCGTCAGTATTTTGTTAATTACAATAAACCAGGGCTTTACAGGTCGTAAATATTTTGTTAATTACAATACACCAAGGCTTTACAGGTCGTAAGTATTTTGTTAATTACAATAAACCAAGGCTTTACAGGTCGTAAATATTTTGTTAATTACAATAAACCAAGGCTTTACAGGTCGTAAGTATTTTGTTAATTACAATAAACCAAGGCTATACAAGTCGTAAGTATTTTGTTAATTACAATAAACCAAGGCTATACAGGTCGTCAGTATTTTGTTAATTACAATAAACCAAGGCTATACAGGTCGTAAGTATTTTGTTAATAACAATAAACCAAGGCTATACAGGTCGTAAGTATTTTGTTAATTACAATAAACCAAGGCTATACAGGTCGTAAGTATTTTGTTAATTACAATAAACCAAGGCTATACAGGTCGTCAGTATTTTGTTAATTACAATAAACCAAGGCTTTACAGGTCGTAAGTATTTTGTTAATTACAATAAACCAAGGCTTTACAGGTCGTTCGTATTTTGTTAATTACAATAAACCAAGGCTATACAGGTCGTAAGTATTTTGTTAATTACAATAAACCAAGGCTTTACAGGTCGTAAGTATTTTGTTAATTACAATAAACCAAGGCTATACAGGTCGTAAGTATTTTGTTAATTACAATAAAGCAAGGCTTTACATGTCGTAAGTATTTTGTTAATTACAATAAACCAAGGCTATACAGGTCGTAAGTATTTTGTTAATTACAATAAACCAAGGCTTTACAGGTCGTAAGTATTTTGTTAATTACAATAAACCAAGGCTATACAGGTCGTAAGTATTTTGTTAATTACAATAAACCAAGGCTATACAGGTCGTAAGTATTTTGTTAATTACAATAAACCAAGGCTATACAGGTCGTACGTATTTTGTTAATTACAATAAACCAAGGCTATACAGGTCGTAAGTATTTTGTTAATTACAATAAACCAAGGCTTTACAGGTCGTAAGTATTTTGTTAATTACAATAAACCAAGGCTATACAGGTCGTACGTATTTTGTTAATTACAATAAACCAAGGCTATACAGGTCGTCAGTATTTTGTTAATTACAATAAACCAAGGCTTTACAGGTCGTAAGTATTTTGTTAATTACAATAAACCAAGGCTATACAGGTCGTATGTATTTTGTTAATTACAATAAACCAAGGCTTTACAGGTCGTAAGTATTTTGTTAATTACAATAAACCAAGGCTTTACAGGTCGTCAGAATTTTGTTAATTACAATAAATCAAGGCTTTACAGGTCGTAAGTATTTTGTTAATTACAATAAACCAAGGCTTTACAGGTCGTAAGTATTTTGTTAATTACAATAAACCAAGGCTTTACAGGTCGTAAGTATTTTGTTAATTACAATAAACCAAGGCTATACAGGTCGTAAGTATTTTGTTAATTACAATAAACCAAGGCTTTACAGGTCGTCAGTATTTTGTTAATTACAATAAACCAAGGCTTTACAGGTCGTAAGTATTTTGTTAATTACAATAAACCAAGGCTATACAGGTCGTAAGTATTTTGTTAATTACAATAAACCAAGGCTTTACAGGTCGTAAGTATTTTGTTAATTACAATAAACCAAGGCTATACAGGTCGTAAGTATTTTGTTAATTACAATAAACCAAGGCTTTACAGGTCGTAAGTATTTTGTTAATTACAATAAACCAAGGCTATACAGGTCGTAAGTATTTTGTTAATTACAATAAACCAAGGCTTTACAGGTCGTAAGTATTTTGTTAATTACAATAAACCAAGGCTTTACAGGTCGTAAGTATTTTGTTAATTACAATAAACCAAGGCTTTACAGGTCGTACGTATTTTGTTAATTACAATAAACCAAGGCTTTACAGGTCGTACGTATTTTGTTAATTACAATAAACCAAGGCTAAACAGGTCGTTAGTATTTTGTTAATTACAATAAACCAAGGCTTTACAATAAACCAAGGCTATACAGGTCGTAAGTATTTTGTTAATTACAATAAACCAAGGCTATACATGTCGTAAGTATTTTGTTAATTACAATAAACCAAGGCTATACAGGTCGTAAGTATTTTGTTAATTACAATAAACCAAGGCTATACAGGTCGTCAGTATTTTGTTAATTACAATAAACCAAGGCTTTACAGGTCGTCAGTATTTTGTTAATTACAATAAACCAAGGCTATACATGTCGTCAGTATTTTGTTAATTACAATAAACCAAGGCTTTACAGGTCGTAAGTACTTTGTTAATTACAATAAACCAAGGCTTTACAGGTCGTAAGTATTTTGTTAATTACAATAAACCAAGGCTTTACAGGTCGTCAGTATTTTGTTAATTACAATAAACCAAGGCTTTACAGGTCGTAAGTATTTTGTTAATTACAATAAACCAAGGCTTTACAGGTCGTCAGTATTTTGTTAATTACAATAAACCAAGGCTTTACAGGTCGTAAGTATTTTGTTAATTACAATAAACCAAGGCTATACAGGTCGTAAGTATTTTGTTAATTACAATAAACCAAGGCTATACAGGTCGTACGTATTTTGTTAATTACAATAAACCAAGGCTTTACAGGTCGTAAGTATTTTGTTAATTACAATAAACCAAGGCTATACAGGTCGTAGGTATTTTGTTAATTACAATAAACCAAGGCTTTACAGGTGGTAAGTATTTTGTTAATTACAATAAACCAAGGCTTTACAGGTTGTAAGTATTTTGTTAATTACAATAAACCAAGGCTTTACAGGTCGTAAGTATTTTGTTAATTACAATAAACCAAGGCTATACAGGATGTAAGTATTTTGTTAATTACAATAAACCAAGGCTATACAGGTCGTAGGTATTTTGTTAATTACAATAAACCAAGGCTTTACAGGTCGTAAGTATTTTGTTAATTACAATAAACCAATGCTTTACAGGTCGTAAGTATTTTGTTAATTACAATAAACCAAGGCTTTACAGGTCGTAAGTATTTTGTTAATTACAATAAACCAAGGCTTTACACGTCGTAAGTATTTTGTTAATTACAATAAACCAAGGCTTTACAGGTCGTAAGTATTTTGTTAATTACAATAAACCAAGGCTTTACAGGTCGTAAGTATTTTGTTAATTACAATAAACCAAGGCTTTACAGGTCGTAAGTATTTTGTTAATTACAATAAACCAAGGCTTTACAGGTCGTAAGTATTTTGTTAATTACAATAAACCAAGGCTTTACAGGTCGTAAGTATTTTGTTAATTACAATAAACCAAGGCTTTACAGGTCGTAAGTATTTTGTTAATTACAATAAACCAAGGCTATATAGGTCGTAAGTATTTTGTTAATTACAATAAACCAAGGCTATACAGGTCGTACGTATTTTGTTAATTACAATAAACCAAGTCTTTACAGGTCGTAAGTATTTTGTTAATTACAATAAACCAAGGCTTTACAGGTCGTAAGTATTTTGTTAATTACAATAAACCAAGGCTATACAGGTCGTAAGTTTTTTGTTAATTACAATAAACCAAGGCTTTACAGGTCGTAAGTATTTTGTTAATTACAATAAACCAAGGCTTTACAGGTCGTAAGTATTTTGTTAATTACAATAAACCAAGGCTATACAGGTCGTAGGTATTTTGTTAATTACAATAAACCAAGGCTTTACAGATCGTAAGTATTTTGTTAATTACAATAAACCAAGGCTATACAGGTCGTAAGTATTTTGTTAATTACAATAAACCAAGGCTTTACAGATCGTAGGTATTTTGTTAATTACAATAAACCAAGGCTTTACAGATCGTAAGTATTTTGTTAATTACAATAAACCAAGGCTATACAGGTCGTAAGTATTTTGTTAATTACAATAAACCAAGGCTATACAGGTCGTAAGTATTTTGTTAATTACAATAAACCAAGGCTATACAGATCGTAAGTATTTTGTTAATTACAATAAACCAAGGCTATACAGATCGTAAGTATTTTGTTAATTACAATAAACCAAGGCTTTACAGGTCGTAAGTACTTTTTTTATGTGTATTTATTTCTCTTGTACTTTTGATCACTTGGTCTGTTAACACTGAGATTTCGGGATCGAGTCTCACTACGGGTAGGGTGTACTCAATTCATTCTTAATTGACAAGGATTGCCAATTTCCCTAAAGGTTTGGGGTTTTCTCCGGGTACTCCGGCTTCCTCCCCAATAAAAAACTGGACGCCATTATATAGCTGAAAAATTGCTGAAAATGGCGTTAAACACCATACAAACAAACAAACATACAAACAAACAAACAAACAAACATGTAAATATCCGCAGGAACAATGTTCGTGTTGTACTCGAACTAAAAGAAATCTGATTTTCGAATTCCTTTATTCAAATATATGATGATTAATTTCGTTTTTTTATATAAAAACATTTTTACTTCGATAGAATACACCATAAGCCCTACACGATAGAAACCATACTTAAGTGTTTCTAACTGGCTGAATATGTATTGGCCCTTGTATTGATTCAAGGTTGGCTATAAAGGTCCGAGAACCGTAGGTTGCAGGGCCAATACAGCGACCGAGAATCGATACAAGCCCAATACAGACGCAAATTTTATTAAATACATTAAAATTTCTTCCGGCTAGTCTGTATGAACAGTCCGTATGACTAGCCAGTCTAACAAATGCATGAATGAAATAGCTTACTGATGCAGAAGACCGGAGGGGGATCGTATACTTTCCGTTTGTTTTTGTTTGATGATATTTAACGCCAATTTCAGCAATTTTTCAGCTATATCATGGCGTCCAGTTTTTACTGGGGGAGGAAGCCGGAGTACCCGGAGAAAACCCCCGACCTGCAGTACGAAAACTAGCAATCCTTGTTAATTAAGATTGGAGTCGAGTACACCCTGCCTGTAGTGAGAATCGAACCCGCAATCTCAGTGTTGACAGACCACGTGATCAATAGAAAACGAACTACCTTTACCACTCGGCCACCGGTGCCCCCTATACTTTCCGTAATATACGATAGAAAAACGATTTACATTTAACCATATACTAACAATGCACGAACGTCGTACGAACGATAGCATCGATAACTTATGTTAGCACGCAAATTTGCAAATAAAATTGTTTTATCAACCATGAAGTTTAGCAGTGTATTGCCTAAAATTTCCGTTTCCTTTTTACGGAGAAACCGAAACTGCAAAACATATTTATTTCTATATGTTATATACTATACTTACAACTGCTCTCTGGACATATATCGAATGATTTTCCCGAATAAATGTTAACTTTGTACGATTGTACGAAACGGCGCTTTCAATTCAGTGTCATTCGATAAAGTGTGCCTGTTACTTGTTCTGTGGCACTTTGCCATTCTATGGTATGATTTAAGAGTCAATGTAGACAATTAAACATAAATACCTTTTAAATTTAGTGTTAGTCTGTCGAACAAAATGGGGTGAAGTTTACTTACAAGACAACCGTACAATCTATAAATGTACATGTATTTATTACATCATAAAAGTACACAATATTAATCCTCTGGAATAAAGAAAAACACTGAATGATGTCGTCGAATGTGGAATACACGTGTACTTTGATCAGTAAGTAATTTTATTTAGAGTCGGCACATAGATACATAATAACACCGTGATTAGTGAGGCATGCACCAGAACAGTATAATTCCCATGCCCTGTCGGTAGCCACGCGTGGGGCAATAAACTTGCTAATAGCTATAATTACTTGTTGGCTGTCTTTTACTGTTCAATTAGACTCAATTAAAAAAAATTCATGGATACCATGCTTTATTGGCGTTTTAACATGGGTTGGCATTAAATTCTTGAATATTTTGCCCCGAGAGATAGCGAGGGGTAAAATATTATGAATGTAATGCCCACCCATGTTAAAACGACATTAAAGTATGGCATCCATGAATTATTTCGATTGTAATTGTGACAAATACTGTAATCTGTACAGTGAAGCGGCATATAAATGTGCGCTAGTGAATGGCTGTTCTACGTACCTCCCGTGTGTCATAATGAAGAGTGGTGGAAACATAATTTAATGGCTGATTATTGAATCATGCAAGTCTCAGAATTCAGACTTAAAATAAGAACTTTATTAACAGTAATGATAATTATGGTTTAAAAATTTGAGTTTTTAAATAAAATTTAACCGACTGCAACCACAATTAACTTGCACATGTGCGAACTAAATGTATTGGAATTTTAACACGGCTTAGTTTACATAGCGAAAGCTGGACGTCAAATTAGAATCATGAATAATATTAAAGAAAACAAATAAATGTTAAGTAAACAAAAAATAGCTTAAATAGAAATGTGAGAACTTATTATTTTAAGTAAACACAAAATTAAAATAAACCGAAATCAAAAGTTCAATTGGTCAGGATTTTACTAAGTACAAGAATCCTCTGCCGTCCAACGCGTTTTTAGACTATGATGGAAGAATATGACCATCAAAGTCTAAAAAGAGATTTGGATGGCACAGGAATCTCGGACTAGATTTTAATAAAATCGACAGTATTAATATGAATTTTAAAAAATGTTTTAAGTGGAATCTTTACACACTTCAATGGCTTCAGGAGGTATCACATATGTGTTTAATTTAAACTTTTTCATATCTGGTAACATTAAAATGCTTTATGATTTCGTGGAAAATTTAATTTATTAATATATTGTTAACATGTTTGCTGAAAGAACAGAAAAAGTCAATATTAAAAAAAAATGTTGAATCTTTTGAAAGTTTTTTTGCAACTCCTGTGATAACAACCTGATAGTAAATAATGGAGAGCTGGTAGCGAACAAAACATATTTAAGTCCTACACACACGCATTATATAAAATCCATTCGCCATACACTGCACTACAATACAAATGATTTTTTTATTGAAAATGCATCAAACGGATTACACAGCAGACACAGCATATATAGGTGTTCTCCCTTAAAGAGATTACACAGCAGGCACAGCTTACATTGGTGTTCTCCCATAAAGAGATTACACAGCAGGCACATCCTATATAGATGTTCTCCCATAAAGAGATTACACAGCAGGCACAGCCTACATTGGTGTTCTCCCATTAAGAGATTACACAGAAGGCACATCCTATATAGGTGTTCTCACATAAAGAGATTACACAGCAGACACAGCCTATATAGTTGTTCTCCCATGAAGAGATTGCACAGCAGGCACATCCTATATAGATGTTCTCCCATAAAGAGATTACACAGCAGGCACAGCCTACATTGGTGTTCTCCCATTAAGAGATTACACAGCAGGCACAGCCTATATAGATGTTCTCCCATAAAGAGATTACACAGCAGGCACAGCCTACATTGGTGTTCTCATATTAAGAGATTACACAGCAGTCACATCCTATAAAGGTGTTCTCCCATAAAGAGATTACACAGCAGACACAGCCTATATAGATGTTCTCCCATGAAGAGATTGCACATCAGGCACATCCTATATAGGTGTTCTCCCATAAAGAGAAACACAGCAGGCACAGCAAATATAGGTGTTCTCCCATAAAGAGTAACACAGCAGACACAGCAAATATAAGTGTTCCCCCATAAAGAGATTACACAGCAGGCACAGCCTATATAGGTGTTCTCCCATAAAAAGATTACACAGCAGGCACAGCAGAACGAATACCAATGTAGGCTGTGCCTGCTGTGTAATCTCTATATGGGAGAACACCAATGTAGGATGTGCCTGCTGTGTAATCTCTTTATGGGAGAACACTTATATAGGATGTGCCTGCTGTGTTACTCTTTATGGGAGAACACCTATATAGGCTGTGCCTGCTGTGTAATCTTTTTATGGGAGAACACCTACAGTAGTAAATGTTTTGGCTATAGTCGAAAACACTAACATTTCTGTGATTTGCATACCTTTCTAACGTTGATCAGCATTTACCTGGACTACGAAATTAATAAACTTTCATTTACCATTTAAAAAATATATGCCATATATATCCGTGACCAATTCCTTTTTTTGCTAGTTAGAACATTTTGAGACGCTCCCACTTTTACATGCAATTTCTAATGCAGTGAATGTAAAAATACTACATTGTTTAAAAAATTACCAAAAATTATCTTGCAAGATCTGAGAAAAATTTTACCACTTTTTAAAACTTACTTGATGCAGGAGCCTACAGCTAAAAAATTGTACACATCTAACCACTATTTACCAAATCAGAACACAACGAAGTATTCAGTACTGTACTTAATATAGGGGTTAGTCTCGATCATCCAGACGCTTAATTGCATTTGTGCTATTATATATGCGTCTGGGTGATCGAGACTATGTAGGGGTACACAATCTGGTAACTTGTTACTGGTACACATTTACTACTGTTATGCCTTATATGTATTCAGTCTTCGTAGTTAGTATAGTCCGTATTCTAGTATGTAGAATTAGACGAATGATGACGAATGTTACAGGTTAATAAATGAAATGAAAATGATGAATGCACCAATAAAGACAAGTAATGCAGTTGTAATACTACATGCCGGTGACACAATAAACAGGTGTTTAACAGATAAGTAGATTGAAATAAGAATTGTGTTTAATGTCGAAAGAAAGCTGTTTAAATCATTTGTAACATTTCATTGATTACCTAATTACAATGATTTAGGAACAGTCATGCCATTTAAAACGCCCGTGTGAGTATTATTTGATATTGAAATATTGGACTTGTACCAAAAATCAATGCACATGAGCTGTAGACATTATTTTTGGTGAAATAAAACTGACTTTTATGATCCTATAAAACGAAACGTTAAGGCAATATTTATCTCACAAGCCAAAACAGTAACCTAGTAACCGAGTATCTGAGAGGTACTGTGTCTAATTTAAGTTTATAGAGTCCAACACACTCTGCATGCCTGAAGTCTTGCTGGAACTCACAACCTAAGCTCTCACTCTGCCTGAGGTCATGCTCAAACTTACAGCCTCAGCGCTCACTCGGCCAGTCGTCAGGCTCGAACTCACAACCTAAGCGCTCAGTATGCCTGAAATCAGACTCATAACTCACAACCTCAGCGCTCACTCTGCCTGATGTCATGCGCGAACACACAATCTCAACGAGCACTCAGCCTGAAGTCATGCTCGAACTAACAACCTCATTGCGCATTCTGCCGAAAGTCAGGCTCGAACTCACAACCTCAGCGCGGAGTGATTGTTATTATACTTGACTGAAGGTGAGTGAAACAAAATACGTTGATCATTACTATGTAAATTGCAGCTCACTATATAATGTATTGACTGCAAACATGTATTGTTAGTCTATTGTATAACAGACATAATATTAGTACATATAACACAGATATTATTCCTGTTGAAAATTAACCGACAGTTGATCTAAACAAGGCAGACAGTAGTCTGAATGCGAAGTCCAAATCAATAAGCATGCCAGCGTAGGTTATCCGCTACAAAATATATAAACCTGATGACAAATTATTGGTTCCCATAAAATACTGTCCTATATCAATATTATTATTTTCAATGTAATATTAGTAACCATCATTATATACCACATGAACATCTTTAAACCCCGTTTAGCACTCTACAATATTATTGTAAATCTGTACTTTCCATAAATAGCTTCGCAATAATTATTGCCTCTAACTTTTCTTCTCGGTGGCCTTTCTTGTTTTCGCAATTTTGTATTCAGTATAAAAGGTAAACAATATGGGGAAATTGCCCGTTTGCACAAGTAAAGCAGGAGATTTGCCAAGATTTGAAAGAATATTGATACACAAAATACGAAAAACAACTATGACGGCAGTTAAACTTACTTAACATCCAAAAATTACTCTGCTGCTTTTGAAAATGAAGACAATTAAAAAATTAGAAAATTTGAAAAATTGAAAAATAATAAAGCAATTCCGTCGATCCACGATTTTATTGAACCAACCAAAAATAAGAATATTGACGTCGTCCTTGATCTTTGTCAATATTAATATTCTTGGTTTGTTCGATAAAATCATACCATGCAATAATTGTACAGTATACAGTCAATCCTATGATGTATACTTAATTCTGTTTTGTTTACAGTCAAATTTAATTAAATAATTACAAATCATTTATCAGTTAACATAATAATTATGGGAAGATAAGATTAAACACGGATCCGGGCAAGCAAATTATAAAGTTCAATAATGCGATCAGTCTGGAAAAGTTCGTTGCGTATCGAAATTATGCTGAGCAGAGACTAACAATGCTTCGAAGCCACGTTAAAATGTAGACTTTTTCTGCTCTAGTGCTACAACCCAAGACATTTAGTTAAAATCAATATGTAATTCCGTTATGCCGATTCTATGGACAAATGAGTTCATCCTGACATGTCCTTCTTTTGTTGGCACACGATTTGCAGGAGTAAACACTGTAGATGGTCAATATAAAAGTTGATAAAGAAGATCCAATGTGTCTGCTCCACTATTCGGAAATACGCTCTGAGACAACTGTGTCTGCTCAACCAATCGGAAATAAGCTCTGAGACCACCCTTTCTGCTCAATCATTCGGAAATAAACTCGGAGATCACTATATCTGCTTAAATAATCGGAAAAAAGCTCTGAGACCAATGTGTCTGCTCAGCCAATCTGAAATAAGCTCTGAGACTACTATGTCTACTCAACCAATCAGAAATAAGCTCTGAGACCAGTATGTCTTCTCAACAATTGGAAATAAAGTCTGAGATCCCTATGTCTGTGCAAACAAATTAGAAATAAGCTCTCACTATGTCTGATCAACCAATCGGAAATAAGCTCTGAGACCATTGTGAGGTAGATATCGGCAAATTAAAAAAACAAGCAAACAACGAAATGCTATGACTGATGATATTGACTGTGGAAATCAGTCATATGTAGAAATGTCATTTTTGTACAGTTTAACTTATGTCCATTATTTGCAGCCCTGTGTTTGTATGTATGACATATAATTCACGAATTAATGTACTGATTTGTTCATTAGCCAAAAAAAAAATAATTCCGATGTTTAGTGCAATCTAATAAAAGGTAAATCTTTCACTTCATCCCTACCTTTTATTATTGTTGATTTCACGCCGGAAATAGTGATACATTTAGTTATCAAATAGTCATCGATACATAACCCATTTGTATACGAATAACTTTCCGATTGTCTAGTCACTATATACTTTTCGGTATTAGGTTAATTGTGGTCTTGGTAAAACTGATTACTGTCTTATGAGATCAGGTCTGACCTGGAACAAAGTCACTCCATCTAAGTTGACAAGGATTGAGTTTTCCTGCAGAAATTGTTGGATTTCACTAGGTGCTCACCATCCCCTTACAAAAACGTTCAGTGTTCTCCCTAGCTACTCAGGATCCCCCCCCCCAACAAAAACAGAAGATAGACAAACAAGTAAGTTTTATATAAACTCTTTTTATAATAGAAAAAATAGTTACAAAAAAAATAAAGAACAACAAAAAAAAAGGAAAAAAGCGACAAAGACATGGCACAATTTTGGGACTGTTTTCACGTTTTTAATTTGCGCACTTTTTGGGTACGTCTGTGTGACGTTTTCCTATTTGGATTTTCATTTTACGGTTATAATTCAAAATATAATTATAATTTCCTTTAAATTATTCTAATCGTATATTCTTAACCCCGCCCTCATTTTAAAAAACTTTATAGATTTTTCAAATGCATATCTTTTTCGCATACTGTACAGGCACTTGGGTCAGGTAACCAGTCTGACATGCCTTGCTGAGTTTACAGAGTGTATTCAATCGTTTGGTAACCAGTCTGACATGCCTTGCTGAGTTTACAGAGTGTATTCAATCGTTTAGTAGCAGTCTGACATGCCTTGTTCAGTTTTCAGTGTGTATTCAATAGTTTGGTAACCAGTCTGACATTCCTCGCTGAGTTTACAGAGTGTATTCAATCGTTTGGAAAAATCGACGCCACGTGTTGCATTATACAACTCTCTACAATGATGAGAACTGGTGACTGTATAGTTTTGTTTCCTTTTTCGACGATATGGCGATTGGTCGTTTGTTTCAGTGTTGCGCTCTTAGCACATAAATAAGAGGGTATCGAAGACGCGATTTCCTGACCGGGGTCTATTCAGTTACTAGTATATTGTTGTTCACTGGTGTGTAAATACTGAGGTTGGGAGTTGGTCATACCTTACATCAGGCCTGAAGTGCTCGACTACAAGCTCTACCTGATAATAATTGTTATTTTTCGTGTCTTAGTCCGGCTTTCCCTCGGGCACATCGGATTCATCCACAATAAGAACTTGGCACGTTGATCCAGATGACAAATTGTGGAATGTAACGTGAATCATCTTACAATCAGGCAGTCTTTTGATTGACCAACATTATGCATTGTATCTTATAGCAAGCACAGGGAAGTCAGTGTGTACAGTTTTAGGTGTCATTTATCTACATTTACCATGATATTCAGACTACAAGGCTCTGTATTTTTAAGTAGAAGGATCGCATCTAGTTAAGAAAGTAGGGTATCGAGTCAAGAAAGTCGGGTATAGAGTCAAGAAAGTTTAGTATTGAGTAACCATTCCCCGTACGTCCACAACAATTGCTAAACGTCATGGAGAAGAAAATTACTATAAATTGTATTACTGTTCTGCTATGAGTCTGACAATGTATTATGACTTCACTTTATTGTTCAAAAAGTTCTTCATTCCATTACTGTTCTGCTATGAGTCTGACAATGTATTATGACTTCACTTTATTGTTCAAAAAGTTCTTCATTCCATTACTGTTTTGCTATGAGTCTGACAATGTATTATGACTTCACTTTATTGTTCAAACAGTTCTTCATTCCATTACTGTTCTGCTATGTGTCTGACAATGTATTATGCCTTCACTTTATTGTTCAAACAGTTCTTCCATCCATTACTGTTCTGCTATGAGTCAGACAATGTATTATGACTTCACTTTATTGTTCAAACAGTTCTTCATTCCATTACTGTTTTGGTCCGATGGTGGATAATGCCCCCTACCCCCTCAGTAATATTCCAGCACGCCATTTTTACGACACTATTAAAATCAGGCTACATCTCTCATTTGCACGATGACACAATTCTCAGATGCCACGATGCCACATCCCCCTTTAACTCGATGCCACATTATCTCAAACAAATATATTAGAAATTAGAAAACACAGAAATCTCATCGATTTTTTATTATGTATATAGGAATACCGAATTTAAATACAACAATTTGAGGCGAGCGATATCCCTTCAATATTGATCCTAGACAGTGACAGTCTATGCTACTTAGTCATAGTATATAGACTGTCTCTGTTTTGAAGTTTGTTTGTACTTTAGCTTGACGCACGATTGTTAAATAATTCATCTGCAAGTTTTATTTTGTGTGCAAACCCCCCCCCCCCCCCCATTTTTGAGGCCACGAGATAAAATAATACCAAATTAACTTGAGTTATATGTACATCCAATGTCTACCTAAAACAGGAGAAACTAGATCAGGTAATGTGTTAAAATATTTTTAATATTTAAAAACAAGGATAAATTAATATGCCCCCGACTTCTCGTCGCAGGGGCATACAAATCCATTATTTCCAATGGCCAATTTGACACGTTGTTCATTTGTCTCATCTATGTTGCTGGCATCAAACTGAGGCCAATTGTCCAGTCCAACAATCAGTTTCAGTGTTTGTATTCACAACTTTATATATGCGTAGGTTCTGCAAGCAAGTGACCATAATTCCAGAATTGATAATTCTGTGTCTTGCTTATGGAAAATAAATAGTTAAGATTTAACAATAAAATCAATCTATTAATAAAATGTACAATCTGAACAAGAGCTGGGACTAGTCCTGACAAGAGCTATTTCTTAAAAGAAAATAATTTTTCGTTTTAATTATATTAAAATACAATTTGAACATAATAATGTGTTAAAATTGTCATGGTACAGTATGTAGTACTTGTATGAACAGGGACAGGGGTACTTAAGGTAAAAATATTGGTCGTCTGCATGATATAAGCTAAATGGCAGGAACTACTTGCTAACTATAGTAGACTGGTTAGACTTATAATTCACTTTTTCAATCTAATTAAAATTAAATATTTCACTTGCTTCCCCTTTTGTTTATATTGGTCGCTAATGCAGCGAACAATAACATAAAGGGGGAGGAGATGAAAGATTTAATTTTAGGTAGATTGTCACTTTTCTATTGTGGCTGTTTAAATTCAGTTAAATGCTAAGTAAGATTGGGATAAAGACGCGCAAGGCGTCATTGACCCATTACCCAGAGACGAGCAGCGAGAGCGGCTGGAAATTGCAACGTCACATAACATGTCTGTTTAAATTCAGTTGGAAACATGTACAAATTGTACAATCATAAAAGTAAAAAATTTACACTTACCCATTAACAAGATTGTGTTTGTTTTTATGAACCAGGATCAGCAGACAATCACAAGTCATGGCAGCAAATATCAGTTCACGACAAGTATCGCCGGTCAGAAGCAGACGAAAATGCATTCACGTCAACTATATCGTTGCGCGTTTTTTTGCATAACATCAAAATTACTTTGGTTAAAAAATAATTTTTTATAAATATAACATTTAAAAAAAACATTTCGTCTGTATTTCCTCTCGTGTCGTGTTTTGCATTTATTTTAAGTAGATGCGATAAATAGAGTCAAAATGGACGAAAACAATATCCTCCAAACAGAAAAAAATACATTATTAAAGAAAATACATTTGAAGTTGTGTTCACTTATTTTCACTGGATAATTAGGAGATTAACTTGAAAAATTCCGATTGGAAGAATTTTTACAACTCTATAGTCTCATAGTCATTGGATACTTCTACCATTAAGAGATCTATCGCTCGCTATTATGCTAGCTTTCGTTATTTTTTTAGTTACGGTTTTTACAGCAATATTTAAGCTTTTTGTTGGCGTACAGTTTTTATTGAAATAGTAAACAGAAAACCAAGTCCTTTGGCAGGACAACTTACAATCCATGTCAAGTAATGTTAGAATCGGGCACATCCAGCTACAGTAAGGCTCGAACCCGTAATCTCAGTATTAGCATACCAGTGATCAATAGTAGATGACTAACTACCTTAACCACTCCACCACCAACGTCACCTGCCAGTTTTGGGATGGATAATTACGTATATAATGTCTTCACATTTCAATAACTGTCTGCAGAATGGGTACTTATAAAATTGGACTGATACCGCAGTGTTAATGGAAAATCTAAATCATATATTGCGCTTGATTAATATTTTGCAAAACAACATCAAACAAAATTTCGCGAATAAATTTTGTGCACACGATCGTTCAAATTTGTGTTTTCCGGAAGAGTATTAACACGCAGAATCGCACACATGTAAACTATATGAATGTCATACTAAATACTAACTTGGGCTGAGCTTATCTTCCTTTATTGTTAGTACTTCTCGAAACAATATGTTATGTCACAGGAAATCCTGTCCATCTTCTGATTAATATATGGTCTAGCCGATCAAAAGTCAGCCTTCTAATACAATTTATTGATCATAATGTAACTCATACCATTGTCACCTGTACAATCTACCTACCCAACCCCACCCTGCCCGTGTTTACATCTACCATTGTCAGCTGTACAATCTCCCCACCCACTCCCGGCCTCGCCAGTTTTTACATCTACCATTGTCAGCTGTACAATTTTTCCATCCACCCCACCGCCCGTGTTTACATTTACCATTGTCAGCTGTACGATTTTCCCACCCACCCCACCGCCCGTGTTTACATCTACCATTGTCAGCTGTACAGTCCCCCCACCCACCCCACCGCCCGTGTTTACATCTACCATTGTCAGCTGTACAATCTCCCCACCCAATCCCACCCCTGTCCGTGTTTACATCTATCATTGTCAGCTGTACAATCTCCCCACCCAATCCCACCTTTGCCCGCGTTTACATCTACCATTGTCAGCTGTACAATCTCCCCACCCAATCCCACACCTGCCCGTGTTTGCATCTACCATTGTCAGCTGTACAATCTCCCCACCCAATCCCACCTTTGCCCGTGTTTACATCTACCATTGTCAGCTGTACAATCTCCCCACCCAATCCCACCCCTGCCCGTGTTTACATCTACCATTGTCAGCTGTAAAATCTCCCCACCCAATCCCACCCCTGCCCGTGTTTACATCTACCATTGTCAGCTGTACAATCTCCCCACCCAATCCCACCTTTGCCCGTGTTTACATCTACCATTGTCAGCTGTACAATCTCCCCACCCAATCCCACCCCTGCCCGTGTTTACATCTACCATTGTCAGCTGTACAATCTCCCCACCCAATCCCACCTTTGCCCGTGTTTACATCTACCATTGTCAGCTGTACAATCTCCCCACCCAATCCCACCCCTGCCCATGTTTACATCTACCATTGTCAGCAGTAAAATCTCCCCACCCAATCCCACCCCTGCCCGTGTTTACATCTACCATTGTCAGCTGTACAATCTCCCAATCCGTCCCCACCCCACCGCCCGTGTTTACATGTACCATTGTCAGCTGTACAATCTCCCCACCCGTCCCCACCCCACCGCCCGTGTTATCATGTACCATTGTCAGCTGTACAATCTCCCCACCCACCCCACCGCCCGTGTTTACATCTACCATTGTCAGCTGTACAATCTCCCCACCCAATCCCACACCTGCCCGTGTTTACATCTACCATTGTCAGCTGTACAATCTCCCCACCCAATCCCACCCCAGCCCGTGTTTACATCTACCATTGTCAGCTGTACAATCTCCCCACACAATCCCACTCCCGCCCGTGTTTACATCTACCATTGTAAGCTGTACAATCTCCCCACCCACACCCACTCCGTCCATGTTTACATCTACCATTGTCAGCTGTACAATCTCCCCACCCACACCCACTCCGTCCATGTTTACATCTACCATTGTGAGCTGTACAATCTCCCCACCCACACCCACTCCGTCCATGTTTACATCTACCATTGTCAGCTGTACAATCTCCCCACCCACACCCACTCCGTCCATGTTTACATCTACCATTGTGAGCTGTACAATCTCCCCACCTACACCCACTCCGTCCGTGTTTACATCTACCATTGTCAGCTGTACAATCTCCCCAGCCACACCCACTCCGTCCGTGTTTACATCTACCATTGTCAGCTGTACAATCTCCCCACCCACACCCACTCCGTCCGTGTTTACATCTACCATTGTCAGCTGTACAATCTCCCCACCCACTCCCACCGCTGCCCGTGTTTACATCTACCATTGTCAGCTGTACAATCTCCCCACCCAATCCCACCCCACCCGTTTTAACATCTACCATTGTCAGCTGTACAATTTCCCCACCCGCCCCCATCCCCGCCCGTGTTTACATCTACCATTGTCAGCTGTACAATCTCCCCACGCAATCCCACCCCCACCCGTTTTAACATCTACCACTGTCAGCTGTACAATTTCCCCACCCACACCCATTCCGTCCGTGTTTACATCTACCATTGTCAGCTGTACAATCTCCCCACCCACTCCCACCCCTGCCCGTGTTTACATCTACCATTGTCAGCTGTACAATCTCCCCACCCAATCCCACCCCCACCCGTTTTAACATCTATCATTGTCAGCTGTACAATTTCCCCACCCGCCCCCACCCCCGCCCGTGTTTACATCTACCATTGTCAGCTGTACAATCTCCCCACCCAATCCCACCCCCACCCGTTTTAACATCTACCATTGTCAGCTGTACAATTTCCCTCCCACACCCACTCTGTCCGTGTTTACATCTACCATTGTCAGCTGTACAATCTCCCCACCCACTCCCACTCCGTCAGTGTTTACATCTACCATTTTCAGTTGTACAATCTCCCCACCCACTCCCACTCCGTCCGTGTTTACATCTACCATTGTCAGCTGTACAATCTCCCCACCCACTCCCACTCCGTCCGTGTTTACATCTACCATTGTCACCTGTACAATTTCCCCACCCACTCCCACTCCGTCCGTGTTTACATCTACCATTGTCAGCTGTACAATCTCCCCACCCACTCCCACTCCGTCCGTGTTTACATCTACCATTGTCAGCTGTACAATCTCCCCACCCACTCCCACTCCGTCCGTGTTTACATCTACCATTGTCAGCTGTACAATCTCCCCACCCACTCCCACTCCGTCCGTGTTTACATCTACCATTGTCAGCTGTACAATCTCCCAACCCACCCCACCTCCCGTGTTTACATCTACCATTGTCAGCTGTACAATCTCCCCACCCACCCCACCGCCCGTGTTTACATTTACCATTGTCAGCTGTACAATCTCCCCACCCACCCCACCGTCCGTGTTTACATCTACCATTGTCAGCTGTACAATCTCCAAACCCACTCCCACTCCGTCCGTGTTTACATCTACCATTGTCAGCTGTACAATCTCCCCACCCACTCCCACTCTGTCCGTGTTTACATCTACCATTGTCAGCTGTACAATCTCCCCACCCACTCCCACTCCGTCCGTGTTTACATCTACCATTGTCAGCTGTACAATCTCCCCACCCACTCCCACTCCGTCCGTGTTTACATCTACCATTGTCAGCTGTACAATCTCCCCACCCACTCCCACTCCGTCCGTGTTTACATCTACCATTGTCAGCTGTACAATCTCCAAACCCACCCAAACCGCCGGTGTTTACATCTACCATTGTCAGCTGTACAATCTCCCCACCCACCCCACCGTCCGTGTTTACATCTACCATTGTCAGTTGTACAATCTCCCCACCCACTACCACTCCGTCCGTGTTTACATCTACCATTGTCAGCTGTACAATCTCCCTACCCACTCCCACTCCGTCCGTGTTTACATCTACCATTGTCAGCTGTACAATTTTCCCACCCACCCCACCGCCCGTGTTTACATTTACCATTGTCAGCTGTACAATCTCCCCACCCACCCCACCGTCCGTGTTTGCATCTACCATTGTCAGCTGTACAATCTCCCCACCCACTCCCACTCCGTCCGTGTTTACATCTACCATTGTCAGCTGTACAATCTCCCCACCCACTCCCACCGTCCGTGTTTACATCTACCATTGTCAGCTGTACAATCTCCCCACCCACTCCCACTCCGTCCGTGTTTACATCTACCATTGTCAGCTGTACAATCTCCCCACCCACTCCCACTCCGTCCGTATTTACATCTACCATTGTCAGCTGTACAATCTCCCCACACACCCCACAGCCCTTGTTTACATTTACCATTGTCAGCTGTACAATCTCCCCACCCACCCCACCGTCCGTGTTTACATCTACCATTGTCAGCTGTACAATCTCCCCACCCACACCCACTCCGTCCGTGTTTACATCTATCATTGTCAGCTGTACAATCTCCCCACCCACACCCACTTCGTCCGTGTTTACATTTACCATTGTCAGCTGTACAATCTCCCCACCCACCCCACAGCCCGTGTTTACATTTACCATTTTCAGCTGTACAATCTCCCCACCCACACCCACTCCGTCCGTGTTTACATCTACCATTGTCAGCTGTACAATCTCCCCACCCACACCCACTCCGTCCGTGTTTACATCTATCATTGTCAGCTGTACAATCTCCCCACCCACACCCACTCCGTCCGTGTTTTCATCTACCATTGTCAGCTGTACAATCTCCCCACCCACCCTACAGCCCGTGTTTACATTTACCATTGTCAGCTGTACAATCTCCCCACCCACACCCACTCCGTCCGTGTTTACATCTATCATTGTCAGCCGGCTGTACAATCTCCCCACCCACTCCCACAGCCGTCCCTGTTAACAAATACATTGTTTGTAACTGCGTGCTTGTACTAGCTTAAACGCTATGTTTAGTTCTAAAATTTATTTTGCTTCTTTGATATGCTTTGAGTACATCTGAACGATAAAGAAAGGACTAATTAGAGACTGAACAGCGGTTACAAGTCTAATTCATAGGCACAGCACGACTAAAATGATGATAGATCTGTTCATTATTCATTTTAGATAATTTTAGAGAAAAAACCGACAATCAACATCTGCCGATCATCAACTGCTTGTTACTATTGTACCAATGTGTACGACTGAAAGCACTCTAGTCTAATCAATACGGCTTGATAAATATCTTTGACTTTTAAAATAAATTTACACATTTTGCCATAATATTTGTAATATTGTAATAAAAAAATCGTACCAAAACCAAAATATTCAAGAGCCATTTGCTTGTTTAGTCTTATTATCTATGCTGTGATTATTATTGGGTTATTATTGGATGTACCTATTACTGACTAGTGGTATATGATAGCCATCTATTTTCAACAACAAACCAACTCACAAACCAACTCACATACTACAGTAGTGGAAGCTGGAGGTTTGGCATGCCATACAACTTGGGTTAACCCACCATTTGTTTGAAATGCCTGTACCAAGTCAGGACCATTGGTGCCGTTGCTATATATTCTGATGGTTGGTTCTCGAGTTTGCCTGTGTCTTGGACTTTCATTTTTTGATTGTCTTTTTTGCCAGTTTCGGTGGTATTCGGTATTTTGTTATTACATGCACTCAATATCTTAATATAAAGTTCTAAAGAAACATTCAAAATGGACAAAAAATAGATTCTTATTCTTAGATAATACGGATGAAGTTCAACTTGGTGGATTTAGTACTAACGATGGCAAGCATCCACAAAATAATGGCTGAAATAATTTAGAGAGAAATAATCGTGTTTCCACTCTATGTTATACAAAGGAATTAGAGATGAATTCCCTTTTATTCTGAAGCAGATATTTGAATTCATTGTATTCTGTTAATTCTCCTGGTACCTTTACCTTACCTTCCAACGATATCTAATATTCCTCGCCTGGTACCCTTATCTTACCTTTAAACGATATTTAGTATACCTCGCCTGGTACCCTTATCTTACCTTCCAACGATATTAAGTATACCTCGCCTGGTACCCTTATCTTACCTTCCAACGATCATGACGATATTAAGTATACCTCGCCTGGTACCCTTATCTTACCTTCCAACGATCATGACGATATTAAGTATACCTCGCCTGGTACCCTTATCTTACCTTCCAACGATATTAAGTATACCTCGCCTGGTACCCTTATCTTACCTTCCAACAATCATGAACGTTTATTATATAGTTCAGGTTAGGCCCTGAAGGCCAAGTACCTGCAGGTGCGTAGAGTCTTTGGTTCAGATCAGTCGCGAGGGCCATGTTTCTGTATCTACTTGTAATCTGGAAGTTAAGGGGTTTTGTGGATTGATTTGATCGAAGATTTACAACGCCCCACATTCCAGGTGAACCAACTACTCTAGAGGACGCCTTTTATGCCCTTTAAAAGCCCTAATGAAAGCATCTGACGTCGTTTTGTTGACCGAAATATATCAACATTTTCGTTTGTTGTTAAGACTACCATTGTGTTTACAAGTTTGTATCTATATACAAGTAGTTGTTATATGATAAAAACATGATAATAAAAAGGTTATCCAGTTACTACTCTGGACTCCCTTCTTTTTTATCCCGCCAAAAACAATAGACGTCCTGATATAACTGGAAAAAAATACAGAAATTGGGGTAATAATCATAAAAAAATCGACTTGACTCCAATCTTAATTGACAAGGATTGCCAGTTTTCCTACCGCAGGTCGGGGGTTTTCTCCGGGTACTCCGGCTTCCCCCCCCCAATAAAAACTGGACGCCATGATATAGCTGAAAAATGCTGAAAGTGGCGTTAAACACCATCAAACAAACAAACAAACATAAAAAATCTGTAAAAAAACAAATTACGTATTTGTACTTCATTTTTTACTTCAGTATGTAGGGGGACTTGTTATATTTTTTAACGATCACTTAAACTGATAAAAGTAGGAGACCTTAAAACTACAGATCATAAATCTTTATCACAATGGCTGCCATGCCTAGCCATATTTACAACATGTTGTTCAACGATGAACACATAACGTATTTGTAAAATTTCTTCAAACTGCCAGTCATATGCATTTATCAGCCGTACAATGGCGAGAAAGAGACTATGCTGACAGTGGCCGTTCATGTCACAATTGTGATGTTTCTATCGGTTTTCATTTTTCTTTCGCGATACTTGTCAAAAAGAAACTTCCTTTTAATGTTTTTTCATCAGGTATCGCTTTTTGTTCGCCAAAATATAGCTGCAGATTTGGATACATTCGTGTTGTGTTTTTGTCACAATATAGCTGTACATTCTGAATACATCGGCTTTATTTGTTTGTCACAGTATAGCTGTACATTCTGAATACATCTTATTGCTCTGGTTTTGACAGCTGTTCAAGTTGCGTGCTTGAGCTTAACGCAGCAGGGTGTGCTCGAATCCAACTTTAATTGACAAGGATTGCCTGTTTTCCTGTAAAATGTCTGGGGTTTTTACTCCGTCTTCCTCCCTAATAAAATCTGGACCTCTTGCTATATCTGAATATTTCCTGAACGTAGAGTAAAACACGCTAAAACAAATAAATATAGCGGCACGAACAAATGTCTACACAGACGAAATAGTTCTGTAACTGCCGATCTGGACATATTGCAATTATTATAACTAAAGATATTTTAACGGAAGTTATTAACATGTACACACGGCCTTTCACTCACAAATGTAACATGTAACTCAAAAACTTCAGTTTGTGAGTATGCCGAGTTTATAAATCAATAACACCCTTGAATTAACATGTATTAATTCTATTTTCTTCTCTTGCAGTGTTGTCGGTCCTCAGTATGATCCTGTATTTTCTTAATTTAATTGTATTTCCATCAGAATAATTATTCCGTATTTTCATTTCTACTTCTTCTAAAGCTTAGAATTGATTCACCCTCGCCTTAATTTTTTTAAAATTATTTTTAATAAAAATGATGCAGTATATCTTTGCAATGTATTCAGTGAACATTTGACAGGCATATTGATAGCAAGTTTAGTTCTCCAATGTTCATTATTTCTTCTATTCATGGTTCGTGTGTATTAAAATAATAACTTTGACTTTAGTAAGTAAGTATCCATGTTTGAAGGATATACTCTATTTCATCCAATATGTTAGCAATACACTAAAGCTATTAAGATTTTTGAACATGTACTTATTTCATGATTCTATCTGTGTATTTAAATAAGATGGGTTGTGGTTTGCTACATTAAAACTATAGACGATCTTGATTCTTTTAAACTGCGCGTAAAGTATTTTGCATATTGTTTTAATTATTCAATTTATAAAATACAAAACAAAATGAACGGAAGTATTTTATCCCCAATCGCCATGCCAAAGTTCGTTGGTTATTACCGGGTACTCTTTAACATTTGAACGTTATGGTATACCTGAACAACTGCTGAAGGTGGCGTTAAACAACATTCAATTAAACAAACCAAATATGTATCCTGAATGTTGGTTAATAATCTGAAAAACAAGAAAACAACGAGAAATTCGTTGCTCTACTGGACAAATGATACTTGGATACTTTCGGCAGTACATGAAGCCATGACGCCGTTTTATTTTTAACACTAAATGAAGCATTTACAAGCCAAAAAATGCCGAGAATAATCTACTTACTCTCTTGTTAAAACTCATTGGTGTGAATTTTTGTTCCATCAATATGTCGTTAGATTATGAATATCCTAGCCAAGCCATAGCGAGAAGGTGTTATTTGTAACAATCCAGACATCTTATTGGTTCTCCAATAATAAGTATATTTGTTTAACATGAGTTAATGCGCCTCTCAGCATTTGTTCAGCTATATCATGGCGTCTTATTTAACTGGGAGAGGAAGACTAAATACCCTATAAAAAGACCCGACATTACACATTACAACAGACAATCCTTCGGGTGACATCAGTAATCAACAGTAGAGTACTAACTTATATTTCTCAATACATGTATATTATTCCCTAAGCGTTCAATGTTTTACGTGTGTATACAGTGATAAGAATAATTACGTCAATTAATATTGATAATTAAATCTTAACCATGTATTGCATAGCGCGTGCGTATATAGAGGACAATATTCCTTAATGATCATGTTTTCATGCAGATTTTAATTTTTTATTATAATTGGAACAAAAAAGATGTTTAGTCATTCAATCATTCATTCATTTTTTATTCTAATATGTCAAAATTTCAATAAATTTATCTCGCACATGCGCAAGTTAATTGTGGTTGCAGTCGGTTAAATTTTATTTAAGAAACTAAAATTTTTAAAGCATAATTATCGTTACTGTTAATAAAGTCTGAATTCTGAGATTTGCCTAATTCAATATTCCACGATTGAATTATGTTTCCACTACTCTAAATTATGACACACGTGGGGGGGGGGGGGGGGGCGTGGAACAGCCATTCACTAGCGCACATTTATATGCCGCTTTACTGTACAGATTACCGTATTTGTCATAATCAGTATCAAAATAATCGCTCGGGGAAAATATTCAAGAATATAATGCTCGCCCATTTTAAAATGACAATAAAGTAGTGTATCCATGAATTATTTTTTTAATTTTCTCATGAAATGACATTTTAAATCTATCAAATGTATATACATAAAATCGAGTGCACAATGAATATAAAATTATTAACGTAAAAACTTAAAGTCGAGTAAACATAAGAGTCAATTTTACAAAACCCAATTGTAAATAATTACTTTGGAGAAAGTTGATGGGTTTTATATGATTGTTGTAAATGGCTGCGCATCGAACCAGATGTAAGTGACATAGCTTCTGAAAGTCATCAAGTTCGTAGCTGCCCAGATCGTATATGGACTTTGTACCTAGCAGTATTCGGTATAACTCTTCGTCCATGTACATAAACAGTTTATTGAATAATTCTAGTTCAATTTTTTTCAGTAACCAGATCACACCATAAGAAAGTAGCAAAGAAAACCGACCGAACAACAAGAGACAAAAACCAAGGGACAGTTACAAATCCGGATAAAGACAAACACAACACAAAAATCAAAAACATAAAACACAGAAACAGAGTTACCCGAACCCAATAAAAACCATGGGTGCACTCAGGTGCTCCGGACGAGTAAGGAGTGCCTGCCTCTAATTAGACACCCGTCGAGTTACTCATTGTCTTGTCTAGGGAAAAGTCAAATCCAGGAATAGTCAAATCCAGGAATAGGAAACACTACCTATGACTCAGCGAAAATGTCTTAAAAAGAGACTATGACGTTTAGGACTTTTATTATTAGACTTTGAGTGGAAACGCTAAAGGAAATACACGCCAACAACAATTATCAGTTTTTTTACTAACCAGTAATGTTGCCACCGAATTGCAAGGTAATACATTAATATTCTAATGCAATTCTTGATGTAACGTCAAATCTGATTGGACAACGATACAAATTTCATGGCATCAATTCAACGCTTGATGCCGTAAGTTAACGCAAGCGCAAACTGTATTTTCGGTAAATAAAAATATTCTATTTTAATCAGTTAATTTAGTATTTTATGGCGTCGCATAGAATGCAGACAACAGTACTGTATCTGAAGATTTGCCGGCATCTATTGGTGATTTGATGGTCGGAAATATCTGCTTACTGGCTCCGCTTACAGTTATCTCCCGATTAAAGCCTTAGTGAAGATGATCGCAAGACATCCTTTTGACGAGTGTTAGCATATACTCAAGTTGCGTTGCTATTACTTGTAAGATACTCAAATTATCTTTAGCAACCGTTTTATGCATTATTTGCACTATTTCAGTTTATTTTTAGTAACCATGACCAATCAGAATGGATCTTTTTCTCATTATTAAGGATTATTTATACAAGTTTGCGTTAAATCCCATATAAGATTCTGAGACTTTTATATGGACACACTGTTTTGCTATTAATTAAAGTAATATACTCATTTCCAATTGGAAGGATTTGCTTTTCCTTTGATTATTTTTCATTTTTTTCGCCGCTTTTGTAACCTTAGCAGTTTGAAACGTTCGCGACATGTCATGTTAGTGTTTCAATAGAAGGATTGGGTAAAACAACACTATTTAATACAACCCTGCAACAGTATTTTTTTTTTTAGTTACGCAGTTATCTCCCCCAACATCGAAAACATTGGTATTGTGTAATCTCTGGAATCATGATAGAAAGAGAAAAAAAATTGATGAATGTAATTATTTGAACTGAAAAGACTACTATACATTTTTTGTCAAAAAATTTTAGGCAAAGCGTAAACGAGTTTTTCCCTTGCAACATTTAACTTCTCATTTACGCCTAGGGTCCTTACAACATGTTATCCTGAGACATGACTTTACAAATGGTCTCAAGATCAAAATTTAACCTTGAACTGTGAACCTTGTAATAATTCCAACATGACATTCATTAAAGAAAGTGTAAAAGTTAATTCATATAAAATGTTTGTGATCTTGATCTTTGACATTGAATCTTGTATCGAAAAAAGCTTAAAAACTGCAAAGATACACTAAAAGTCAAATCACCAACACTGTGATTGGACCAAACAGTTGCGATGACTCCTTTAGGAACATAATTCACATTGACAGTTTCGATAAAAACTTAATAGACCAAAATGTTAAAGTCATAAGCGATAAAGACTTGGATTCTTGCCCATTGGTCATTTTGAGATCAAATACTGTCAAACTAGAAGTTCCTTTATTCTTCACATATTTTTGTATCGAGGACTACCTTATCTGCTTACATTGCACCATTTTGTGACAACAAAGGCAACTTCACCTCCTTTTGGAAACTGTTCGTAGCAACTATCTAATTTTTATATCAGGGCATAGTGTATGTTGATTTTAGAAGTCTTTCGGTTGTAATAAGCCATTAGCAACCTTTTTTCAGGTTCAGGACGAAATTGGCTATAATTAAAAGTGACCTGGAATATTGGAAAATTCTTCCAGTTTTCAAGAATAACTAGTCCTATCTATCTATCTTATTTAGTAACCACTACCTTGACGCTGAGATCTGAAAATAAATAAGAGTCATGCTTCCAAATGTGTGACCTTATATTTAAATTTGGTTCAATCCTATCTAAGGTACGAGTTGGAATCCGAAATCAGTATTCCTGCACTATTTTTGTTTCTTATTATTATTTATGATATTGACTATAAATATGGTAAGCTCAAAATTAACATGGGTGTGCATGAGACGGGGGCCATACATATATACGCAATAATGCAAGGATGAACCGATTAACCTTGTTAGTCAGCATAATTCAGCATACCACTATTACCGCCATGTTAGTCAGCATAATTCAGCATACCACTATTATCGCCATGATAACCATTGTTAGTCATCATACCTAATTACCATTTGTAGGCCATTGGAGCTTACCTCCAAGGTTACCATTGTAAGTCACATACCTCACTGATGACAATTTTAAGTCACTAAAAATAACTTCCTGGTTACCCTTTGAATATACCTGGCTGACTACCATTGTGAGCAACTGGTGCAAACCACCCTGATTACCGTTATAAGTCATTATACCTCGCTAATTACATTTGCAGGCAGCATACCACTCCGAACCCCATTGTCAGCTTACTTCTTCGATTGCCGTTATAAGTCACTGGAACCTACCTTTCCGCTAACCGATGTTAGTGGGAATACCTCGCCATTTAGTCATCATATCTCTCTTATTAAACAATGTAAATAACTCAGCATACCTTGCTTACCACAATGAAATATCCCTTATAATGCACCATCCATGTACCTCTCTGATTACCATTGTAAGGCAGCATACCTCCCTGATTACCATTGTAAGTCAGCATACCTCCATGATTACCATTGTAAGTCAGCATACCTCCCTGATTACCATTGTAAGTCAGCATACCTCCCTGATTACCATTGTAAGTCAGCATACCTCCATGATTACCATTGTAAGTCAGCATACCTCCCTGATTACCATTGTAAGTCAGCATACCTCCATGATTACCATTGTAAGTCAGCATACCTCCCTGATTACCATTGTAAGTCAGCATACTTCCCTGATTTCCATTGTAAGGCAGCATACTTCCCTGATTACCATTGTAAGGCAGCATACCTCCCTGATTACCATTGCAAGGCAGCATACCTCCTTGATTACTATTGTAAGACAGCATACCTCCCTGATTACCATTGTAAGTCAGGATACTTCCCTGATTACCATTGTAAGTCAGCATACTTCCATGATTACCATTGTAAGGCAGCATACCTCCTTAATTATCCTTGTGTTAAGTCAGCATACCTCTCTGATTACCATTGCAAGGCAGCATACCTACCTGATTACCATTGTAAGGCAGCATACCTTCTTGATTACCATTGTAAGGCAGCGTAACTTCCCTTCTTGATTACTATTGTACGTCAGCATACCTCCCTGATTACGATTGTAAGTCAGCATACTTCCCTGATTACCATTGTAAGTCAGGATACTTCCCTGATTACCATTGTAAGTCAGCATACCTCCCTGATTACCATTGTAAGTCAGCATACTTCCATGATTACTATTGTAAGGCAGCATACCTCCCTGATTACCATTGTAAGTCAGCATACTTCCCTGATTATCATTATAAGGCAGCATACCTCCCTGATTACCATTGTAAGTCAGCATACCTCCCTAATTATCATTATAAGTCAGCATACCTCCCTGATTACCATTGTAAGTCAGCATACCTCCCTGATTACCATTGTCAGGCAGCATACCTCCCTGATTACCATTGTAAGGCAGCATACCTCCCTGATTACCATTGTGAGTCAGCATACCTCCCTGATTACTATTGTAAGAAAGCATACCTCCCTGATTAATATTGTAAGTCAGCATACCTCCCTCATTACAATTGTAAGTCAGCATACCTCCCTGAATACCATTGTAAGTCAGCATACATCCCTGATTACCATTGTAAGTCAGCATACCTCCCTGATAACCATTGTAAGACAGCATACCTCCCTGATTACTATTGTAAGACAGCATATCTCCCTAATTACTATTGTAAGTCAGCATACCTCCCTGATTACTACTGTAAGTCAGCATACCTCCCTGATTACTACTGTAAGTCAGCATACCTCCCTAATTACTATTGTAAGTCAGCAAACCTCCCTGATTACCATTGTAAGTCATCATACCTCCCTGATTACTATTGTAAGTCAGCAAACCTCCCTGATTACCATTGTAAGGCAGGATACCTCCCTGATTACTATTGTAAAACAGCATACCTCCATGATTACTATTGTAAGACATCATTCCTCCCTGATTACCATTTTAAGTCAGCATACCTCCCTGATTACTATTGTAAGACATCATACCTCCCTGATTACCATTGAAAGTCAGCATACCTCCCTGATTACTATTGTAAGACAGCATACCTCCCTGATTACCATTGTAAGACAGCATATCTCCCTGATTACCATTGTAAGTCAGCATACCTCCAAGATTACTATTGTAAGTCAGCATACCTCCCTGAATACCATTGTAAGACAGCATACCTCCCTGAATACCATTGTAAGACAGCAAACCTCCCTGAATACCATTGTAAGGCAGCATACCTCCCTGATTACCATTGTAAGTCAGCATACCTCCCTGATTACCATAGTAAGTCAGCATTCCTCCCTGATAACCATTGTAAGTCAGCATACCTCCTTGATTACCATTGTAAGGCACCATACCTCCCTGATTACCATTGTAAGTCAGCATACCTCCCTGATAACCCATGTAAGTCAGCATACTTCCCTTATTACCATTGTAAGTCAGCATACCTCCCTGATTACCATTGTAAGTCAGCATACCTCCCTGATAACCCTAACTTGTAAGTCAGCATACCTCCCTGATTACCATTGTAAGTCAGCATACTTCCCTTATTACCATTGTAAGTCAGCATACCTCCCTGATTACCCTTGTAAGTCAGCATACCTCCCTGATTACCATTGCAAGACAGCATACCTCCCTGAATACCATTGTTAGGCAGCATACCTCCCTGATTACCATTGTAAGTCAGCATACCTCCCTGATTACCATTGTTAGACAGCGTACCTCCCTGATTACCATTGTGAGTCAGCATACCTTCCTGATTACCATTGTAAGTCAGCATACCTCCTTGATTACCCTTGTAAGTCAAAATAGCTACATGCTTACCCTTGTAAGGCAGCATACCTCCCTGATTGCCATTGTTAGCCAGCATACCTCCCTGATTACCATTGTTAGGCAGCATATCTCCCTGATTACCATTGTGAGTCAGCATACCTCCCTGATTACCATTGTTAGGCAGCATACCTCCCTGATTACCCTTGTAAGTCAAAATAACTACATGATTAACATTGTAAGTCAGCATACCTCCCTGATTACCATTGTTAGACAGCATACCTCCCTGATTACCATTGCAAGTCAGCATACCTCCTTGATTACCCTTGTAAGTCAAAATAGCTACATGATTACCCTTGTAAGTCAGCATACCTCCTTGATTGCTATTGTAAGGCAGCAAACCTCCCTGATTACCCTTGTAAGTAAACATAACTCCATGATTACCATTGTAAGTTACTTAAGCATCGATGAATACTATTGAAATATAAATAGCTAACATATATATATTTAAAAATCTGTCTCGAAACGTGAATTAAAATTTATAAAAAGGTTAGAAATAATGTTAATAATATACGTGTAATTAGACTTCTAAAGATGTCTCATAAAAAATTGTCGCATTTGAGTATCCGGTATGTTATATTTTATTTTCGTGTTTTACAGAATTCCGTATCAAGGAAATCATAAATAAATAAATCTTGCATAAAAGGACGAGATATTTATTGATCACAGGCGTGTCAACACGAGGGGGGGGGGCAGTTGATCACAGTCACGAGGGTGTTAAGGTAGTTAGTCGATGGTGTTTGGTTGCTTGACTCGATCGTCATACTTGATAATTGTGTACAGAGGATTTAGAGTGGTTTCTTGATACGATCGTCATACTTGATAATTGCGTACTGACAGTGTTAGGTGGTTTCTTGACATGGTCGTCATACTTGATAATTGTGTACTGACAGTGTTAGTTGGTTTCTTGACACGGTCTTCATACCTGATAATTGTGTACTGACAGTGTTAGGTGGTTTCTTGACACGATCGTCATACCTGATAATTGTGCTCTGACGTTGCTAGGTGTTTACTTGACACGATCGGCATACTTGATAGATGTGTACTGATGATACTAGGTGGTTGCTTGACACGGTGTACTAAGAAATTGTTCCCAGACGGCGTAAGGCGGTTGTTAGTCACAATCGGCATTCATGAAAATGGTGCTATGACAGTGATAGTGTCTGCTTGTCATGATCGGTAAACTAGATAATAGTGTGCTGACGGGGTTAGGTGGTTGTTGCTTGACACGATTGGCATACCTGATAATTGTGCTCTGACGGCGATATTTGTCTGCTTGAGACGATCGGCATACTTGATAATTGTGAACTGACTGTGTTACGTCGTTGCTCAACACGATCGGAATACTTGAACATTTTGTGCTCACGGTGTTAGGTGGTTTCTTGACACGATTTTCATACCTGATAAATGTGCTCTGACGGCGATATTTGTCTGCTTGACACGATCGGCATACTTGATAATTGTGAACTGACTGTGTTACGTCGTTGCTCAACACGATCGGAATACTTGAACAGTTTGTCCTCACGGTGTTATTTGGTGGCTTGACAAGATCGGCATACTTGATAATTGTCTCCTGACGGTGTTAGATTGTTTCTTGACACGATCGGCATATTGATAATTATGACCTGACGGTTTTAACTCGTTGCTTGACACGATCGTCATACTCGATAAGGGTGTGCTGACAGTGTTAGGTGGTTGCTTGACACGATCGGCATACTTGACAATTGTGTACTCACGTTTGAAGAGGGTTTCTTGACTCGATCGTCATACTTGATAAAAGTGCTTTGACGGTGATGTGTGTCTGCTTGAGACGATCGGCATACTTGATAATTAAGTACTGACGGTGTTAGGTGGTTGCTTGACACGATCGGCATAGTTGATAATTGTGTACTGACTGCGTTTCGTGGGTGCTCAACACGATCGGAATATTTGAACATTTGTGCTGACGGTGTTAGATGGTGGCTTGAAACTATCGGCATGCTTGATAATTGTGTACTGACTACGTTACGTGATTGCTCGAGACTATCGGCATACTAGACAATTAGGTGATGAAGGTGTTACGTGGTTGCTTGACGAGCTCTGCATACTTGAAAGTTGTTCCCTGACGGTGTAAATTGTTTGCTTGACACGATAGGCATACTTCATGTACTTGATAATTGTGTACTGACGGTGTTAGGTGGTTGTTTTACACATTCGGTATACTTAACAATTGTGTCCTGACGGTGTAAGGTGGTTGTTTGACACATTCGGCATACTTAACAATTGTGTACTGACGGTGTTAGGTGGTTGTTTGACACATTCGGTATACTTAACAATTGTGTCCTGATGGTGTTAGGTGGTTGTTTGACACAATCGGTATACTTGATAATTGTGTACTGACGGTGTTAGGTGGTTGTTTGACACAATCGGTATACTTAACAATTGTGTACTGACGGTGTTAGGTGGTTGTTTGACACATTCGGTATACTTAACAATTTTGTCCTGACGGTGTTAGGTGGTTGTTTGACACATTCGGTATACTTAACAATTGTGTACTGACGGTGTTAGGCGGTTGTTTGACACAATCGGTATACTTAACAATTGTGTACTGACGGTGTTAGGTGGTTGTTTTACACATTCGGTATACTTAACAATTGTGTCCTGATGGTGTTAGGTGGTTGTTTGACACATTCGGTATACTTAACAATTGTGTACTGACGGTGTTAGGTGGTTGTTTGACACATTCGGTATACTTAACAATTGTGTCCTGATGGTGTTAGGTGGTTGTTTGACACAATCGGTATACTTAACAATTGTGTCCTGACGGTGTAAGGTGGTTGTTTTACACAATCGGTATACTTGATAATTGTGTACTGACGGTGTTAGGTGGTTGTTTGACACAATCGGTATACTTAACAATTGTGTCCTGACGGTGTTAGGTGGTTGTTTTACACATTCGGTATACTTAACAATTGTGTACTGACGGTGTTAGGTGGTTGTTTGACACAATCGGTATACTTAACAATTGTGTACTGACGGTGTAAGGTGGTTGTTTGACACAATCGGTATACATAACAATTGTGTACTGACGGTGTTAGGTGGTTGTTTGACACAATCGGTATACTTAACAATTGTGTCCTGACGGTGTTAGGTGGTTGTTTGACACATTCGGCATGCTTAACAAATGTGTCCTGACGGTGTTAGGTGGTTGTTTGACACATTCGGCATACTTAACAAATGTGTCCTGACGGTGTAAGGTGGTGGTTTGACACATTCGGCATACTTAACAATTGTGTCCTGACGGTGTTAGGTGGTTGTTTGACACATTCGGCATACTTAACAATTGTGTACTGACGGTGTTAGGTGGTTGTTTGACACAATCGGTATACTTAACAATTGTGTCCTGACGGTGTTAGGTGGTTGTTTGACACAATCGGTATACTTAACAATTGTGTACTGACGGTGTTAGGTGGTTGTTTTACATATTCGGTATACTTAACAATTGTGTACTGACGGTGTTAGGTGGTTGTTTGACACAATCGGTATACCTAACAATTGTGTACTGACGGTGTTAGGTGGTTGTTTGACACATTCGGTATACTTAACAATTGTGTCCTGATGGTGTTAGGTGGTTGTTTTACACATTCGGTACACTTAACAATTGTGTACTGACGGTGTTAGGTGGTTGTTTGACACAATCGGTATACTTAACAATTGTGTCCTGACGGTGTAAGGTGGTTGTTTGACACAATCGGTATACTTGATAATTGTGTACTGACGGTGTTAGGTGGTTGTTTGACACAATCGGTATACTTAACAATTGTGTACTGACGGTGTTAGGTGGTTGTTTGACACAATCGGTATACTTAACAATTGTGTACTGACGGTGTTAGGTGGTTGTTTTACACATTCGACATACTTAACAATTGTGTCCTGACGGTGTTAGGTGGTTGTTTGACACAATCGGTATACTTAACAATTGTGTACTGACGGTGTAAGGTGGTTGTTTGACACAATCGTTATACTTGATAATTGTGTACTGACGGTGTTAGGTGGTTGTTTGACACATTCGGTATAATTAACAATTGTGTCCTGACGGTGTTAGGTGGTTGTTTGACACATTCGGTATACTTGATAATTGTGTACTGACGGTGTTAGGTGGTTGTTTGACACAATCGGTATACTTAACAATTGTGTCCTGATGGTGTTAGGTGGTTGTTGTACACATTCGGTATACTTGATAATCGTGTACTGACGGTGTTAGGTGGTTGTTTGACACAATCGGCATACCTAACAATTGTGTCCTGACGGTGTAAGGTGGTTGTTTGACACATTCGGTATACTTAACAATTGTGTCCTGGTGGTGTTAGGTGGTTGTTTTACACATTCTTTATACTTAACAATTGTGTACTGACGGTGTTAGGTGGTTGTTTGACACAATCGGTATACTTAACAATTGTGTCCTGACGGTGTAAGGTGGTTGTTTGACACAATCGGTATACTTGATAATTGTGTACTGACGGTGTTAGGTGGTTGTTTGACACAATTGGTATACTTAACAATTGTGTACTGACGGTGCTAGGTGGTTGTTTGACACAATCGGTATACTTAACAATTGTGTACTGACGGTGTTAGGTGGTTGTTTTACACATTCGACATACTTAACAATTGTGTCCTGACGGTGTTAGGTGGTTGTTTGACACAATCGGTATACTTAACAATTGTGTCCTGACGGTGTAAGGTGGTTGTTTGACACAATCGGTATACTTGATAATTGTGTACTGACGGTGTTAGGTGGTTGTTTGACACAATCGGTATACTTAACAATTGTGCCCTGACGGTGTTAAGTGGTTGTTTGACACAATCGGTATACTTACCAATTGTGTCCTGACGGTGTAAGGTGGTTGTTTGACACAATCGGTATACTTAACCATTGTGTCCTGACGGTGTAAGGTGGTTGTTTGACACATTCGGCATACTTAACAATTGTGTACTGACGGTGTTAGGTGGTTGTTTGACACATTCGGTATACTTAACAATTGTGTACTGACGGTGTTAGGTGGTTGTTTGACACAATCGGTATACTTAACCATTGTGTACTGATGGTGTTAGGTGGTTGTTTGACACATTCGGTATACTTAACAATTGTGTCCTGATGGTGTCAGGTGGTTGTTTTACACAATCGGTATACTTGATGATTGTGTCCTGACGGTGTTAGGTGGTTGTTTGACACAATCGGTATACTTAACAATTGTGTCCTGATGGTGTTAGGTGGTTGTTTGATACATTCGGTATACTTAACAATTTTGTCCTGACGGTGTTAGGTGGTTGTTTGACACATTCGGTATACTTAACAATTGTGTACTGACGGTGTTAGGCGGTTGTTTGATACAATCGGTATACTTAACAATTGTGTGCTGACGGTGTTAGGTGGTTGTTTTACACATTCGGTATACTTAACAATTGTGTCCTGATGGTGTTAGGTGGTTGTTTGACACATTCGGTATACTTAACAATTGTGTACTGACGGTGTTAGGTGGTTGTTTGACACATTCGGTATACTTAACAATTGTGTCCTGATGGTGTTAGGTGGTTGTTTGACACAATCGGTATACTTAACAATTGTGTCCTGACGGTGTAAGGTGGTTGTTTTACACAATCGGTATACTTGATAATTGTGTACTTACGGTGTTAGGTGGTTGTTTGACACAATCGGTATACTTAACAATTGTGTCCTGACGGTGTTAGGTGGTTGTTTTACACATTCGGTATACTTAACAATTGTGTACTGACGGTGTTCGGTTGTTGTTTGACACAATCGGTATACTTAACAATTGTGTACTGACGGTGTAAGGTGGTTGTTTGACACAATCGGTATACATAACAATTGTGTACTGACGGTGTTAGGTGGTTGTTTGACACAATCGGTATACTTAACAATTGTGTCCTGACGGTGTAAGGTGGTTGTTTGACACTTTCGGCATACTTAACAAATGGATCCTGACGGTGTTAGGTGGTTGTTTGACACATTCGGCATACTTAACAAATGTGTCCTGACGGTGTAAGGTGGTGGTTTGACACATTCGGCATACTTAACAATTGTGTCCTGACGGTGTTAGGTGGTTGTTTGACACATTCGGCATACTTAACAATTGTGTACTGACGGTGTTAGGTGGTTGTTTGACACAATCGGTATACTTAACAATTGTGTCCTGACGGTGTTAGGTGGTTGTTTGACACAATCGGTATACTTAACAATTGTGTACTGACGGTGTTAGGTGGTTGTTTTACATATTCGGTATACTTAACAATTGTGTACTGACGGTGTTAGGTGGTTGTTTGACACAATCGGTATACTTAACAATTGTGTACTGACGGTGTTAGGTGGTTGTTTGACACATTCGGTATACTTAACAATTGTATCCTGATGGTGTTAGGTGGTTGTTTTACACATTCGGTACACTTAACAATTGTGTACTGACGGTGTTAGGTGGTTGTTTGACACAATCGGTATACTTAACAATTGTGTCCTGACGGTGTAAGGTGGTTTTTTGACACAATCGGTATACTTGATAATTGTATACTGACGGTGTTAGGTGGTTGTTTGACACAATCGGTATACTTAACAATTGTGTACTGACGGTGTTAGGTGGTTGTTTGACACAATCGGTATACTTAACAGTTGTGTACTGACGGTGTTAGGTGGTTGTTTTACACATTCGACATACTTAACAATTGTGTCCTGACGGTGTAAGGTGGTTGTTTGACACAATCGGTATACTCAACAATTGTGTACTGACGGTGTAAGGTGGTTGTTTGACACAATCGGTATACTTGATAATTGTGTACTGACGGTGTTAGGTGGTTGTTTGACACAATCGGTATACTTAACAATTGTGTCCTGATGGTGTTAGGTGGTTGTTTTACACATTCGGTATACTTGATAATTGTGTACTGACGGTGTTAGGTGGTTGTTTGACACAATCGGCATACCTAACAATTGTGTCCTGACGGTGTAAGGTGGTTGTTTGACACATTCGGTATACTTAACAATTGTGTCCTGGTGGTGTTAGGTGGTTGTTTTACACATTCGGTATACTTAACAATTGTGTACTGACGGTGTTAGGTGGTTGTTTGACACAATCGGTATACTTAACAATTGTGTCCTGACGGTGTAAGGTGGTTGTTTGACACAATCAATATACTTGATAATTGTGTACTGACGGTGTTAGGTGGTTGTTTGACACAATCGGTATACTTAACAATTGTGTACTGACGGTGTTAGGTGGTTGTTTGACACAATCGGTATACTTAACAATTGTGTACTGACGGTGTTAGGTGGTTGTTTTACACATTCGACATACTTAACAATTGTGTCCTGACAGTGTTAGGTGGTTGTTTGACACAATCGGTATACTTAACAATTGTGTCCTGACGGTGTAAGGTGGTTGTTTGACACAATCGGTATACTTGATAATTGTGTACTGACGGTGTTAGGTGGTTGTTTGACACAATCGGTATACTTAACAACTGTGCCCTGACGGTGTTAGGTGGTTGTTTGACACAATCGGTATACTTAACAATTGTGTCCTGACGGTGTAAGGTGGTTGTTTGACACATTCGGCATACCTAACAATTGTGTACTGACGGTGTTAGGTGGTTGTTTGACACATTCGGTATACTTAACAATTGTGTACTGACGGTGTTAGGTGGTTGTTTGACACAATCGGTATACTTAACAATTGTGTACTGATGGTGTTAGGTGGTTGTTTGACACAATCGGTATACTTAACAATTGTGTCCTGATGGTGTTAGGTGGTTGTTTTACACATTCGGTATACTTGATAATGGTGTACTGACGGTGTTAGGTGGTTGTTTGACACAATCGGCATACCTAACAATTGTGTTCTGACGGTGTAAGGTGGTTGTTTGACACATTCGGTATACTTAACAATTGTGTCCTGATGGTGTTAGGTGGTTGTTTTACACATTCGGTATACTTAACAATTGTGTACTGACGGTGTTAGGTGGTTGTTTGACGCATTCGGTATACTTAACAATTGTGTACTGACGGTGTTAGGTGGTTGTTTGACACATTCGGTATACTTAACAATTGTGTCCTGATGGTGTTAGGTGGTTGTTTTACACAATCGGTATACTTGATAATTGTGTCCTGACTGTGTTAGGTGGTTGTTTGACACAATCGGTATACTTAACAATTGTGTCCTGATGGTGTTAGGTGGTTGTTTTACACATTCGGTATACTTGATAATTGTGTACTGACGGTGTTAGGTGGTTTTTTGACACAATCGGCATACCTAACAATTGTGTCCTGACGGTGTAAGGTGGTTGTTTGACACATTCGGTTTACTTAACAATTGTGTCCTGATGGTGTTAGGTGGTTGTTTGACACAATCGGTATACTTAACAATTGTGTCCTGACGGTGTTAGGCGGTTGTTTGATACAATCGGTATACTTAACAATTGTGTGCTGACGGTGTTAGGTGGTTGTTTTACACATTCGGTATACTTAACAATTGTGTCCTGATGGTGTTAGGTGGTTGTTTGATACATTCGGTATACTTAACAATTTTGTCCTGACGGTGTTAGGTGGTTGTTTGACACATTCGGTATACTTAACAATTGTGTACTGACGGTGTTAGGCGGTTGTTTGATACAATCGGTATACTTAACAATTGTGTGCTGACGGTGTTAGGTGGTTGTTTTACACATTCGGTATACTTAACAATTGTGTCCTGATGGTGTTAGGTGGTTGTTTGACACATTCGGTATACTTAACAATTGTGTACTGACGGTGTTAGGTGGTTGTTTGACACATTCGGTATACTTAACAATTGTGTCCTGATGGTGTTAGGTGGTTGTTTGACACAATCGGTATACTTAACAATTGTGTCCTGACGGTGTAAGGTGGTTGTTTTACACAATCGGTATACTTGATAATTGTGTACTTACGGTGTTAGGTGGTTGTTTGACACAATCGGTATACTTAACAATTGTGTCCTGACGGTGTTAGGTGGTTGTTTTACACATTCGGTATACTTAACAATTGTGTACTGACGGTGTTCGGTTGTTGTTTGACACAATCGGTATACTTAACAATTGTGTACTGACGGTGTAAGGTGGTTGTTTGACACAATCGGTATACATAACAATTGTGTACTGACGGTGTTAGGTGGTTGTTTGACACAATCGGTATACTTAACAATTGTGTCCTGACGGTGTAAGGTGGTTGTTTGACACTTTCGGCATACTAAACAAATGTGTCCTGACGGTGTTAGGTGGTTGTTTGACACATTCGGCATACTTAACAAATGTGTCCTGACGGTGTAAGGTGGTGGTTTGACACATTCGGCATACTTAACAATTGTGTCCTGACGGTGTTAGGTGGTTGTTTGACACATTCGGCATACTTAACAATTGTGTACTGACGGTGTTAGGTGGTTGTTTGACACAATCGGTATACTTAACAATTGTGTCCTGACGGTGTTAGGTGGTTGTTTGACACAATCGGTATACTTAACAATTGTGTACTGACGGTGTTAGGTGGTTGTTTTACATATTCGGTATACTTAACAATTGTGTACTGACGGTGTTAGGTGGTTGTTTGACACAATCGGTATACTTAACAATTGTGTACTGACGGTGTTAGGTGGTTGTTTGACACATTCGGTATACTTAACAATTGTATCCTGATGGTGTTAGGTGGTTGTTTTACACATTCGGTACACTTAACAATTGTGTACTGACGGTGTTAGGTGGTTGTTTGACACAATCGGTATACTTAACAATTGTGTCCTGACGGTGTAAGGTGGTTTTTTGACACAATCGGTATACTTGATAATTGTATACTGACGGTGTTAGGTGGTTGTTTGACACAATCGGTATACTTAACAATTGTGTACTGACGGTGTTAGGTGGTTGTTTGACACAATCGGTATACTTAACAGTTGTGTACTGACGGTGTTAGGTGGTTGTTTTACACATTCGACATACTTAACAATTGTGTCCTGACGGTGTAAGGTGGTTGTTTGACACAATCGGTATACTTAACAATTGTGTACTGACGGTGTAAGGTGGTTGTTTGACACAATCGGTATACTTGATAATTGTGTACTGACGGTGTTAGGTGGTTGTTTGACACAATCGGTATACTTAACAATTGTGTCCTGATGGTGTTAGGTGGTTGTTTTACACATTCGGTATACTTGATAATTGTGTACTGACGGTGTTAGGTGGTTGTTTGACACAATCGGCATACCTAACAATTGTGTCCTGACGGTGTAAGGTGGTTGTTTGACACATTCGGTATACTTAACAATTGTGTCCTGGTGGTGTTAGGTGGTTGTTTTACACATTCGGTATACTTAACAATTGTGTACTGACGGTGTTAGGTGGTTGTTTGACACAATCGGTATACTTAACAATTGTGTCCTGACGGTGTAAGGTGGTTGTTTGACACAATCAATATACTTGATAATTGTGTACTGACGGTGTTAGGTGGTTGTTTGACACAATCGGTATACTTAACAATTGTGTACTGACGGTGTTAGGTGGTTGTTTGACACAATCGGTATACTTAACAATTGTGTACTGACGGTGTTAGGTGGTTGTTTTACACATTCGACATACTTAACAATTGTGTCCTGACAGTGTTAGGTGGTTGTTTGACACAATCGGTATACTTAACAATTGTGTCCTGACGGTGTAAGGTGGTTGTTTGACACAATCGGTATACTTGATAATTGTGTACTGACGGTGTTAGGTGGTTGTTTGACACAATCGGTATACTTAACAACTGTGCCCTGACGGTGTTAGGTGGTTGTTTGACACAATCGGTATACTTAACAATTGTGTCCTGACGGTGTAAGGTGGTTGTTTGACACATTCGGCATACCTAACAATTGTGTACTGACGGTGTTAGGTGGTTGTTTGACACATTCGGTATACTTAACAATTGTGTACTGACGGTGTTAAGTGGTTGTTTGACACAATCGGTATACTTAACAATTGTGTACTGATGGTGTTAGGTGGTTGTTTGACACAATCGGTATACTTAACAATTGTGTCCTGATGGTGTTAGGTGGTTGTTTTACACATTCGGTATACTTGATAATGGTGTACTGACGGTGTTAGGTGGTTGTTTGACACAATCGGCATACCTAACAATTGTGTTCTGACGGTGTAAGGTGGTTGTTTGACACATTCGGTATACTTAACAATTGTGTCCTGATGGTGTTAGGTGGTTGTTTTACACATTCGGTATACTTAACAATTGTGTACTGACGGTGTTAGGTGGTTGTTTGACGCATTCGGTATACTTAACAATTGTGTACTGACGGTGTTAGGTGGTTGTTTGACACATTCGGTATACTTAACAATTGTGTCCTGATGGTGTTAGGTGGTTGTTTTACACAATCGGTATACTTGATAATTGTGTCCTGACTGTGTTAGGTGGTTGTTTGACACAATCGGTATACTTAACAATTGTGTCCTGATGGTGTTAGGTGGTTGTTTTACACATTCGGTATACTTGATAATTGTGTACTGACGGTGTTAGGTGGTTTTTTGACACAATCGGCATACCTAACAATTGTGTCCTGACGGTGTAAGGTGGTTGTTTGACACATTCGGTTTACTTAACAATTGTGTCCTGATGGTGTTAGGTGGTTGTTTGACACAATCGGTATACTTAACAATTGTGTCCTGACGGTGTAAGGTGGTTGTTTGACACAATCGGTATACTTGATAATTGTGTACTGACGGTGTTAGGTGGTTGTTTGACACAATCGGTATACTTAACAATTGTGTCCTGACGGTGTTAGGTGGTTGTTTGACACAATCGGTATACTTAACAATTGTGTCCTGACGGTGTTAGGTGGTTGTTTTACACATTCGGTATACTTGATAATTGTGTACTGACGGTGTTAGGTGGTTTATTGACACATTCGGTATACTTAACAATTGTGTACTGACGGTGTTAGGTGGTTGTTTGACACAATCGGTATACTTAACAATTGTGTACTGACGGTGTTAGGTGGTTGTTTGACACATTCGGTATACATAACAATTGTGTCCTGATGGTGTTAGGTGGTTGTTTTACACAATCGGTATACTTGATAATTGTGTCCTGACGGTGTTAGGTGGTTGTTTGACACAATCGGTATACTTAACAATTGTGTCCTGATGGTGTTAGGTGGTTGTTTTACACATTCGGTATACTTGATAATTGTGTACTGACGGTGTTAGGTGGTTGTTTGACACAATCGGCATACCTAACAATTGTGTCCTGAAGGTGTAAGGTGGTTGTTTGACACATTCGGTATACTTAACAATTGTGTCCTGATGGTGTTAGGTGGTTGTTTTACACATTCGGTATACTTAACAATAGTGTACTGACGGTGTTAGGTGGTTGTTTGACACATTCGGTATACTTAACAATTGTGTACTGACGGTGTTAGGTGGTTGTTTGACACATTCGGTATAATTAACAATTGTGTCCTGATGGTGTTAGGTGGTTGTTTTACACAATCGGTATACTTGATAATTGTGTCCTGACGGTGTTAGGTGGTTGTTTGACACAATCGGTATACTTAACAATTGTGTCCTGATGGTGTTAGGTGGTTGTTTTACACATTCGGTATACTTGATAATTGTGTACTGACGGTGTTAGGTGGTTGTTTGACACAATCGGCATACCTAACAATTGTGTCCTGACGGTGTAAGGTGGTTGTTTGACACATTCGGTATACTTAACAATTGTGTCCTGATGGTGTTAGGTGGTTGTTTTACACATTCGGTATACTTAATAATTGTGTACTGACGGTGTTAGGTGGTTGTTTGACACAATCGGTATACTTAACAATTGTGTCCTGACGGTGTAAGGTGGTTGTTTGACACAATCGGTATACTTGATAATTGTGTACTGACGGTGTTAGGTGGTTGTTTGACACAATCGGTATACTTAACAATTGTGTACTGACGGTGTTAGGTGGTTGTTTGACACAATCGGTATACTTAACAATTGTGTACTGACGGTGTTAGGTGGTTGTTTTACACATTCGACATACTTAACAATTGTGTCCTGACGGTGTTAGGTGGTTGTTTGACACAATCGGTATACTTAACAATTGTGTCCTGACGGTGTAAGGTGGTTGTTTGACACAATCGGTATACTTGATAATTGTGTACTGACGGTGTTAGGTGGTTGTTTGACACAATCGGTATACTTAACAATTGTGTCCTGACGGTGTTAGGTGGTTGTTTGACACCATCGGTATACTTAACAATTGTGTCCTGACGGTGTAAGGTGGTTGTTTGACACAATGGGTATACTTAACAATTGTGTCCTGACGGTGTAAGGTGGTTGTTTGACACATTCGGCATACCTAACAATTGTGTACTGACGGTGTTAGGTGGTTGTTTGACACATTCGATATACTTAACAATTGTGTACTGACGGTGTTAGGTGGTTGTTTGGCACAATCGGTATACTTAACAATTGTGTACTGACGGTGTTAGGTGGTTGTTTGACACATTCGGTATACTTAACAATTGTGTCCTGATGGTGTTAGGTGGTTGTTTTACACAATCGGTATACTTGATAATTGTGTCCTGATGGAGTTAGGTGGTTGTTTGACACAATCGGTATACTTAACAATTGTGTCCTGATGGTGTTAGGTGGTTGTTTTACACATTCGGTATACTTGATAATTGTGTACTGACGGTGTTAGGTTGTTGTTTGACACAATCGGCATACCTAACAATTGTGTCCTGACGGTGTAAGGTGGTTGTTTGACACATTCGGTATACTTAACAATTGTGTCCTGATGGTGTTAGGTGGTTGTTTTACACATTCGGTATACTTAACAACTGTGTACTGACGGTGTTAGGTGGTTGTTTGACACAATCGGTATACTTAACAATTGTGTCCTGACGGTGTAAGGTGGTTGTTTGACACAATCGGTATACTTGATAATTGTGTACTGACAGTATTAGGTGGTTGTTTGACACAATCGGTATACTTAACAATTGTGTACTGACGGTGTTAGGTGGTTGTTTGACACAATCGGTATACTTAACAATTGTGTACTGACGGTGTTAGGTGGTTGTTTTACACATTCGACATACTTAACAATTGTGTCCTGACGGTGTTAGGTGGTTGTTTGACACAATCGGTATACTTAACAATTGTGTCCTGACGGTGTAAGGTGGTTGTTTGACACAATCGGTATACTTGATAATTGTGTACTGATGGTGTTAGGTGGTTGTTTGACACAATCGGTATACTTAACAATTGTGCCCTGACGGTGTTAGGTGGTTGTTTGACACAATCGGTATACTTAACAATTATGTCCTGACGGTGTAAGGTGGTTGTTTGACACATTCGGCATACCTAACAATTGTGTACTGACGGTGTTAGGTGGTTGTTTGACACATTCGGTATACTTAACAATTGTGTACTGACGGTGTTAGGTGGTTGTTTGACACAATCGGTATACTTAACAATTGTGTACTGATGGTGTTAGGTGGTTGTTTGACACATTCGGTATACTTAACAATTGTGTCCTGATGGTGTTAGGTGGTTGTTTTACACAATCGGTATACTTGATGATTGTGTCCTGACGGTGTTAGGTGGATGTTTGACACAATCGGTATACTTGATAATGGTGTACTGACGGTGTTAGGTGGTTGTTTGACACAATCGGCATACCTAACAATTGTGTCCTGACGGTGTAAGGTGGTTGTTTGACACATTCGGTATACTTAACAATTGTGTCCTGATGGTGTTAGGTGGTTGTTTTACACATTCGGTATACTTAACAATTGTGTACTGACGGTGTTAGGTGGTTGTTTGACACATTCGGTATACTTAACAATTGTGTACTGACGGTGTTAGGTGGTTGTTTGACACATTCGGTATACTTAACAATTGTGTCCTGATGGTGTTAGGTGGTTGTTTTACACAATCGGTATACTTGATAATTGTGTCCTGACGGTGTTAGGTGGTTGTTTGACACAATCGGTATACTTAACAATTGTGTCCTGATGGTGTTAGGTGGTTGTTTTACACATTCGGTATACTTGATAATTGTGTACTGACGGTGTTAGGTGGTTTTTTGACACAATCGGCATACCTAACAATTGTGTCCTGACGGTGTAAGGTGGTTGTTTGACACATTCGGTATACTTAACAATTGTGTCCTGACGGTGTTAGGTGGTTGTTTGACACAATCGGCATACCTAACAATTGTGTCCTGACGGTGTAAGGTGGTTGTTTGACACAATCGGTATACTTGATAATTGTGTACTGACGGTGTTAGGTGGTTGTTTGACACAATCGGTACACTTAACAATTGTGTACTGACGGTGTTAGGTGGTTGTTTGACACAATCGGTATACTTAACAATTGTGTACTGACGGTGTTAGGTGGTTGTTTTACACATTCGACATACTTAACAATTGTGTCCTGACGGTGTTAGGTGGTTGTTTGACACAATCGGTATACTTAACAATTGTGTCCTGACGGTGTAAGGTGGTTGTTTGACACAATCGGTATGCTTGATAATTGTGTACTGACGGTGTTAGGTGGTTGTTTGACACAATCGGTATACTTAACAATTGTGTCCTGACGGTGTTAGGTGGTTGTTTGACACAATCGGTATACTTAACAATTGTGTCCTGACGGTGTTAGGTGGTTGTTTTACACATTCGGTATACTTGATAATTGTGTACTGACGGTGTTAGGTGGTTGTTTGACACATTCGGTATACTTAACAATTGTGTACTGACGGTGTTAGGTGGTTGTTTGACACAATCGGTATACTTAACAATTGTGTACTGACGGTGTTAGGTGGTTGTTTGACACATTCGGTATACATAACAATTGTGTCCTGATGGTGTTAGGTGGTTGTTTTACACATTCTGTATACTTGATAATTGTGTACTGACGGTGTTAGGTGGTTGTTTGACACAATCGGCATACCTAACAATTGTGTCCTGACGGTGTAAGGTGGTTGTTTGACACATTCGGTATACTTAACAATTGTGTCCTGATGGTGTTAGGTGGTTGTTTTACACATTCGGTATACTTAACAATAGTGTACTGACGGTGTTAGGTGGTTGTTTGACACATTCGGTATACTTAACAATTGTGTACTGACGGTGTTAGGTGGTTGTTTGACACATTCGGTATACTTAACAATTGTGTCCTGATGGTGTTAGGTGGTTGTTTTACACAATCGGTATACTTGATAATTGTGTCCTGACGGTGTTAGGTGGTTGTTTGACACAATCGGTATACTTAACAATTGTGTCCTGATGGTGTTAGGTGGTTGTTTTACACATTCGGTATACTTGATAATTGTGTACTGACGGTGTTAGGTGGTTGTTTGACACAATCGGCATACCTAACAATTGTGTCCTGACGGTGTAAGGTGGTTGTTTGACACATTCGGTATACTTAACAATTGTGTCCTGATGGTGTTAGGTGGTTGTTTTACACATTCGGTATACTTAACAATTGTGTACTGACGGTGTTAGGTGGTTGTTTGACACAATCGGTATACTTAACAATTGTGTCCTGACGGTGTAAGGTGGTTGTTTGACACAATCGGTATACTTGATAATTGTGTACTGACGGTGTTAGGTGGTTGTTTGACACAATCGGTATACTTAACAATTGTGTACTGACGGTGTTAGGTGGTTGTTTGACACAATCGGTATACTTAACAATTGTGTACTGACGGTGTTAGGTGGTTGTTTTACACATTCGACATACTTAACAATTGTGTCCTGACGGTGTTAGGTGGTTGTTTGACACAATCGGTATACTTAACAATTGTGTCCTGACGGTGTAAGGTGGTTGTTTGACACAATCGGTATACTTGATAATTGTGTACTGACGGTGTTAGGTGGTTGTTTGACACAATCGGTATACTTAACAATTGTGTCCTGACGGTGTTAGGTGGTTGTTTGACACAATCGGTATACTTAACAATTGTGTCCTGACGGTGTAAGGTGGTTGTTTGACACAATCGGTATACTTAACAATTGTGTCATGACGGTGTAAGGTGGTTGTTTGACACATTCGGCATACCTAACAATTGTGTACTGACGGTGTTAGGTGGTTGTTTGACACCATCGGTATACTTAACAATTGTGTCCTGACGGTGTAAGGTGGTTGTTTGACACAATCGGTATACTTAACAATTGTGTCCTGACGGTGTAAGGTGGTTGTTTGACACATTCGGCATACCTAACAATTGTGTACTGACGGTGTTAGGTGGTTGTTTGACACATTCGATATACTTAACAATTGTGTACTGACGGTGTTAGGTGGTTGTTTGGCACAATCGGTATACTTAACAATTGTGTACTTACGGTGTTAGGTGGTTGTTTGACACATTCGGTATACTTAACAATTGTGTCCTGATGGTGTTAGGTGGTTGTTTTACACAATCGGTATACTTGATAATTGTGTCCTGATGGAGTTAGGTGGTTGTTTGACACAATCGGTATACTTAACAATTGTGTCCTGATGGTGTTAGGTGGTTGTTTTACACATTCGGTATACTTGATAATTGTGTACTGACGGTGTTAGGTGGTTGTTTGACACAATCGGCATACCTAACAATTGTGTCCTGACGGTGTAAGGTGGTTGTTTGACACAATCGGTATACTTAACAATTGTGTCATGACGGTGTAAGGTGGTTGTTTGACACATTCGGCATACCTAACAATTGTGTACTGACGGTGTTAGGTGGTTGTTTGACACCATCGGTATACTTAACAATTGTGTCCTGACGGTGTAAGGTGGTTGTTTGACACAATCGGTATACTTAACAATTGTGTCCTGACGGTGTAAGGTGGTTGTTTGACACATTCGGCATACCTAACAATTGTGTACTAACGGTGTTAGGTGGTTGTTTGACACATTCGATATACTTAACAATTGTGTACTGACGGTGTTAGGTGGTTGTTTGACACATTCGGCATACCTAACAATTGTGTACTGACGGTGTTAGGTGGTTGTTTGACACCATCGGTATACTTAACAATTGTGTCCTGATGGTGTTAGGTGGTTGTTTTACACATTCGGTATACTTAACAATTGTGTACTGACGGTGTTAGGTGGTTGTTTGACACAATCGGTATACTTAACAATTGTGTCCTGATGGTGTTAGGTGGTTGTTTTACACATTCGGTATACTTGATAATTGTGTACTGACGGTGTTAGGTGGTTGTTTGACACAATCGGCATACCTAACAATTGTGTCCTGACGGTGTAAGGTGGTTGTTTGACACATTCGGTATACTTAACAATTGTGTCCTGATGGTGTTAGGTGGTTGTTTTACACATTCGGTATACTTAACAATTGTGTACTGACGGTGTTAGGTGGTTGTTTGACACAATCGGTATACTTAACAATTGTGTCCTGACGGTGTAAGGTGGTTGTTTGACACAATCGGTATACTTGATAATTGTGTAATGACAGTGTTAGGTGGCTGTTTGACACAATCGGTATACTTAACAATTGTGTACTGACGGTGTTAGGTGGTTGTTTGACACAATCGGTATACTTAACAATTGTGTACTGACGGTGTTAGGTGGTTGTTTTACACATTCGACATACTTAACAATTGTGTCCTGACGGTGTTAGGTGGTTGTTTGACACAATCGGTATACTTAACAATTGTGTCCTGACGGTGTAAGGTGGTTGTTTGACACAATCGGTATACTTGATAATTGTGTACTGATGGTGTTAGGTGGTTGTTTGACACAATCGGTATACTTAACAATTGTGCCCTGACGGTGTTAGGTGGTTGTTTGACACAATCGGTATACTTAACAATTGTGTCCTGACGGTGTAAGGTGGTTGTTTGACACATTCGGCATACCTAACAATTGTGTACTGACGGTGTTAGGTGGTTGTTTGACACATTCGGTATACTTAACAATTGTGTACTGACGGTGTTAGGTGGTTGTTTGACACAATCGGTATACTTAACAATTGTGTACTGATGGTGTTAGGTGGTTGTTTGACAAATTCGGTATACTTAACAATTGTGTCCTGATGGTGTTAGGTGGTTGTTTTACACAATCGGTATACTTGATGATTGTGTCCTGACGGTGTTAGGTGGTTGTTTGACACAATCGTTATACTTGATAATGGTGTACTGACGGTGTTAGGTGGTTGTTTGACACAATCGGCATACCTAACAATTGTGTCCTGACGGTGTAAGGTGGTTGTTTGACACATTCGGTATACTTAACAATTGTGTCCTGATGGTGTTAGGTGGTTGTTTTACACATTCGGTATACTTAACAATTGTGTACTGACGGTGTTAGGTGGTTGTTTGACACATTCGGTATACTTAACAATTGTGTACTGACGGTGTTAGGTGGTTGTTTGACACAATCGGTATACTTAACAATTGTGTACTGACGGTGTTAGGTGGTTGTTTTACACATTCGACATACTTAACAATTGTGTCCTGACGGTGTTAGGTGGTTGTTTGACACAATCGGTATACTTAACAATTGTGTCCTGACGGTGTAAGGTGGTTGTTTGACACAATCGGTATACTTGATAATTGTGTACTGATGGTGTTAGGTGGTTGTTTGACACAATCGGTATACATAACAATTGTGCCCTGACGGTGTTAGTTGGTTGTTTGACACAATCGGTATACTTAACAATTGTGTCCTGACGGTGTAAGGTGGTTGTTTGACACATTCGGCATACCTAACAATTGTGTACTGACGGTGTTAGGTGGTTGTTTGACACATTCGGTATACTTAACAATTGTGTACTGACGGTGTTAGGTGGTTGTTTGACACAATCGGTATACTTAACAATTGTGTACTGACGGTGTTAGGTGGTTGTTTGACACATTCGGTATACTTAACAATTGTGTCCTGATGGTGTTAGGTGGTTGTTTTACACAATCGGTATACTTGATAATTGTGTCCTGACGGTGTTAGGTGGTTGTTTTACACATTCGGTATACTTGATAATTGTGTACTGACGGTGTTAGGTGGTTTTTTGACACAATCGGCATACCTAACAATTGTGTCCTGACGGTGTAAGGTGGTTGTTTGACACATTCGGTTTACTTAACAATTGTGTCCTGATGGTGTTAGGTGGTTGTTTGACACAATCGGTATACTTAACAATTGTGTCCTGACGGTGTAAGGTGGTTGTTTGACACAATCGGTATACTTGATAATTGTGTACTGACGGTGTTAGGTGGTTGTTTGACACAATCGGTACACTTAACAATTGTGTACTGACGGTGTTAGGTGGTTGTTTGACACAATCGGTATACTTAACAATTGTGTACTGACGGTGTTAGGTGGTTGTTTTACACATTCGACATACTTAACAATTGTGTCCTGACGGTGTTAGGTGGTTGTTTGACACAATCGGTATACTTAACAATTGTGTCCTGACGGTGTAAGGTGGTTGTTTGACACAATCGGTATACTTGATAATTGTGTACTGACGGTGTTAGGTGGTTGTTTGACACAATCGGTATACTTAACAATTGTGTCCTGACGTTGTTAGGTGGTTGTTTGACACAATCGGTATACTTAACAATTGTGTCCTGACGGTGTTAGGTGGTTGTTTTACACATTCGGTATACTTGATAATTGTGTACTGACGGTGTTAGGTGGTTGTTTGACACATTCGGTATACTTAACAATTTTGTACTGACGGTGTTAGGTGGTTGTTTGACACAATCGGTATACTTAACAATTGTGTACTGACGGTGTTAGGTGGTTGTTTGACACATTCGGTATACATAACAATTGTGTCCTGATGGTGTTAGGTGGTTGTTTTACACATTCGGTATACTTGATAATTGTGTACTGACGGTGTTAGGTGGTTGTTTGACACAATCGGCATACCTAACAATTGTGTCCTGACGGTGTAAGGTGGTTGTTTGACACATTCGGTATACTTAACAATTGTGTCCTGATGGTGTTAGGTGGTTGTTTTACACATTCGGTATACTTAACAATAGTGTACTGACGGTGTTAGGTGGTTGTTTGACACATTCGGTATACTTAACAATTGTGTACTGACGGTGTTAGGTGGTTGTTTGACACATTCGGTATACTTAACAATTGTGTCCTGATGGTGTTAGGTGGTTGTTTTACACAATCGGTATACTTGATAATTGTGTCCTGACGGTGTTAGGTGGTTGTTTGACACAATCGGTATACTTAACAATTGTGTCCTGATGGTGTTAGGTGGTTGTTTTACACATTCGGTATACTTGATAATTGTGTACTGACGGTGTTAGGTGGTTGTTTGACACAATCGGCATACCTAACAATTGTGTACTGACGGTGTTAGGTGGTTGTTTGACACATTCGGTATACTTAACAATTGTGTCCTGATGGTGTTAGGTGGTTGTTTTACACATTCGGTATACTTAACAATTGTGTACTGACGGTGTTAGGTGGTTGTTTGACACAATCGGTATACTTAACAATTGTGTCCTGACGGTGTAAGGTGGTTGTTTGACACAATCGGTATACTTGATAATTGTGTACTGACGGTGTTAGGTGGTTGTTTGACACAATCGGTATACTTAACAATTGTGTACTGACGGTGTTAGGTGGTTGTTTGACACAATCGGTATACTTAACAATTGTGTACTGACGGTGTTAGGTGGTTGTTTTACACATTCGACATACTTAACAATTGTGTCCTGACGGTGTTAGGTGGTTGTTTGACACAATCGGTATACTTAACAATTGTGTCCTGACGGTGTAAGGTGGTTGTTTGACACAATCGGTATACTTGATAATTGTGTACTGACGGTGTTAGGTGGTTGTTTGACACATTCGGTATACTTAACAATTGTGTCCTGACGGTGTTAGGTGGTTGTTTGACACAATCGGAATACTTAACAATTGTGTCCTGACGGTGTAAGGTGGTTGTTTGACACAAACGGTATACTTAACAATTGTGTCCTGACGGTGTAAGGTGGTTGTTTGACACATTCGGCATACCTAACAATTGTGTACTGACGGTGTTAGGTGGTTGTTTGACACATTCGATATACTTAACAATTGTGTACTGACGGTGTTAGGTGGTTGTTTGACACAATCGGTATACTTAACAATTGTGTACTGACGGTGTTAGGTGGTTGTTTGACACAATCGGTATACTTAACAATTGTGTACTGACGGTGTTAGGTGGTTGTTTGACACAATCGGTATACTTAACAATTGTGTACTGACGGTGTTAGGTGGTTGTTTTACACATTCGACATACTTAACAATTGTGTCCTGACGGTGTTAGGTGGTTGTTTGACACAATCGGTATACTTAACAATTGTGTCCTGACGGTGTAAGGTGGTTGTTTGACACAATCGGTATACTTGATAATTGTGTACTGACGGTGTTAGGTGGTTGTTTGACACAATCGGTATACTTAACAATTGTGCCCTGACGGTGTTAGGTGGTTGTTTGACACAATCGGCATACCTAACAATTGTGTCCTGACGGTGTAAGGTGGTTGTTTGACACATTCGGTATACTTAACAATTGTGTCCTGATGGTGTTAGGTGGTTGTTTTACACATTCGGTATACTTAACAATAGTGTACTGACGGTGTTAGGTGGTTGTTTGACACATTCGGTATACTTAACAATTGTGTACTGACGGTGTTAGGTGGTTGTTTGACACATTCGGTATACTTAACAATTGTGTCCTGATGGTGTTAGGTGGTTGTTTTACACAATCGGTATACTTGATAATTGTGTACTGACGGTGTTAGGTGGTTTATTGACACATTCGGTATACTTAACAATTGTGTACTGACGGTGTTAGGTGGTTGTTTGACACAATCGGTATACTTGATAATTGTGTACTGACGGTGTTAGGTGGTTGTTTGACACAATCGGTACACTTAACAATTGTGTACTGACGGTGTTAGGTGGTTGTTTGACACAATCGGTATACTTAACAATTGTGTACTGACGGTGTTAGGTGGTTGTTTTACACATTCGACATACTTAACAATTGTGTCCTGACGGTGTTAGGTGGTTGTTTGACACAATCGGTATACTTAACAATTGTGTCCTGACGGTGTAAGGTGGTTGTTTGACACAATCGGTATGCTTGATAATTGTGTACTGACGGTGTTAGGTGGTTGTTTGACACAATCGGTATACTTAACAATTGTGTCCTGACGTTGTTAGGTGGTTGTTTGACACAATCGGTATACTTAACAATTGTGTCCTGACGGTGTTAGGTGGTTGTTTTACACATTCGGTATACTTGATAATTGTGTACTGACGGTGTTAGGTGGTTGTTTGACACATTCGGTATACTTAACAATTTTGTACTGACGGTGTTAGGTGGTTGTTTGACACAATCGGTATACTTAACAATTGTGTACTGACGGTGTTAGGTGGTTGTTTGACACATTCGGTATACATAACAATTGTGTCCTGATGGTGTTAGGTGGTTGTTTTACACATTCGGTATACTTGATAATTGTGTACTGACGGTGTTAGGTGGTTGTTTGACACAATCGGCATACCTAACAATTGTGTCCTGACGGTGTAAGGTGGTTGTTTGACACATTCGGTATACTTAACAATTGTGTCCTGATGGTGTTAGGTGGTTGTTTTACACATTCGGTATACTTAACAATAGTGTACTGACGGTGTTAGGTGGTTGTTTGACACATTCGGTATACTTAACAATTGTGTACTGACGGTGTTAGGTGGTTGTTTGACACATTCGGTATACTTAACAATTGTGTCCTGATGGTGTTAGGTGGTTGTTTTACACAATCGGTATACTTGATAATTGTGTCCTGACGGTGTTAGGTGGTTGTTTGACACAATCGGTATACTTAACAATTGTGTCCTGATGGTGTTAGGTGGTTGTTTGACACATTCGGTATACTTGATAATTGTGTACTGACGGTGTTAGGTGGTTGTTTGACACAATCGGCATACCTAACAATTGTGTCCTGACGGTGTAAGGTGGTTGTTTGACACATTCGGTATACTTAACAATTGTGTCCTGATGGTGTTAGGTGGTTGTTTTACACATTCGGTATACTTAACAATTGTGTACTGACGGTGTTAGGTGGTTGTTTGACACAATCGGTATACTTAACAATTGTGTACTGACGGTGTAAGGTGGTTGTTTGACACAATCGGTATACTTGATAATTGTGTACTGACGGTGTTAGGTGGTTGTTTGACACAATCGGTATACTTAACAATTGTGTACTGACGGTGTTAGGTGGTTGTTTGACACAATCGGTATACTTAACAATTGTGTACTGACGGTGTTAGGTGGTTGTTTTACACATTCGACATACTTAACAATTGTGTCCTGACGGTGTTAGGTGGTTGTTTGACACAATCGGTATACTTAACAATTGTGTCCTGACGGTGTAAGGTGGTTGTTTGACACAATCGGTATACTTGATAATTGTGTACTGACGGTGTTAGGTGGTTGTTTGACACAATCGGTATACTTAACAATTGTGTCCTGACGGTGTTAGGTGGTTGTTTGACACAATCGGTATACTTAACAATTGTGTCCTGACGGTGTTAGGTGGTTGTTTGACACAATCGGTATACTTAACAATTGTGTCCTGACGGTGTAAGGTGGTTGTTTGACACATTCGGCATACCTAACAATTGTGTACTGACGGTGTTAGGTGGTTGTTTGACACATTCGATATACTTAACAATTGTGTACTGACGGTGTTAGGTGGTTGTTTGGCACAATCGGTATACTTAACAATTGTGTACTGACGGTGTTAGGTGGTTGTTTGACACAATCGGTATACTTAACAATTGTGTACTGACGGTGTTAGGTGGTTGTTTGACACAATCGGTATACTTAACAATTGTGTACTGACGGTGTTAGGTGGTTGTTTTACACATTCGACATACTTAACAATTGTGTCCTGACGGTGTTAGGTGGTTGTTTGACACAATCGGTATACTTAACAATTGTGTCCTGACGGTGTAAGGTGGTTGTTTGACACAATCGGTATACTTGATAATTGTGTACTGACGGTGTTAGGTGGTTGTTTGACACAATCGGTATACTTAACAATTGTGCCCTGACGGTGTTAGGTGGTTGTTTGACACAATCGGCATACCTAACAATTGTGTCCTGACGGTGTAAGGTGGTTGTTTGACACATTCGGTATACTTAACAATTGTGTCCTGATGGTGTTAGGTGGTTGTTTTACACATTCGGTATACTTAACAATAGTGTACTGACGGTGTTAGGTGGTTGTTTGACACATTCGGTATACTTAACAATTGTGTACTGACGGTGTTAGGTGGTTGTTTGACACATTCGGTATACTTAACAATTGTGTCCTGATGGTGTTAGGTGGTTGTTTTACACAATCGGTATACTTGATAATTGTGTACTGACGGTGTTAGGTGGTTTATTGACACATTCGGTATACTTAACAATTGTGTACTGACGGTGTTAGGTGGTTGTTTGACACAATCGGTATACTTAACAATTGTGTACTGACGGTGTTAGGTGGTTGTTTGACACATTCGGTATACATAACAATTGTGTCCTGATGGTGTTAGGTGGTTGTTTGACACATTCGGTATACTTAACAATTGTGTCCTGATGGTGTTAGGTGGTTGTTTTACACATTCGGTATACTTAACAATAGTGTACTGACGGTGTTAGGTGGTTGTTTGACACATTCGGTATACTTAACAATTGTGTACTGACGGTGTTAGGTGGTTGTTTGACACATTCGGTATACTTAACAATTGTGTCCTGATGGTGTTAGGTGGTTGTTTTACACAATCGGTATACTTGATAATTGTGTCCTGACGGTGTTAGGTGGTTGTTTGACACATTCGGTATACTTAACAATTGTGTCCTGATGGTGTTAGGTGGTTGTTTTACACATTCGGTATACTTGATAATTGTGTACTGACGGTGTTAGGTGGTTGTTTGACACAATCGGCATACCTAACAATTGTGTCCTGACGGTGTAAGGTGGTTGTTTGACACATTCGGTATACTTAACAATTGTGTCCTGATGGTGTTAGGTGGTTGTTTTACACATTCGGTATACTTAACAATTGTGTACTGACGGTGTTAGGTGGTTGTTTGACACAATCGGTATACTTAACAATTGTGTCCTGACGGTGTAAGGTGGTTGTTTGACACAATCGGTATACTTGATAATTGTGTACTGACGGTGTTAGGTGGTTGTTTGACACAATCGGTATACTTAACAATTGTGTACTGACGGTGTTAGGTGGTTGTTTGACACAATCGGTATACTTAACAATTGTGTCCTGACGGTGTAAGGTGGTTGTTTGACACAATCGGTATACTTGATAATTGTGTACTGACGGTGTTAGGTGGTTGTTTGACACAATCGGTATACTTAACAATTGTGTCCTGACGGTGTTAGGTGGTTGTTTGACACAATCGGTATACTTAACAATTGTGTCCTGACGGTGTAAGGTGGTTGTTTGACACAATCGGTATACTTAACAATTGTGTCCTGACGGTGTAAGGTGGTTGTTTGACACATTCGGCATACCTAACAATTGTGTCCTGACGGTGTTAGGTGGTTGTTTGACACATTCGATATACTTAACAATTGTGTACTGACGGTGTTAGGTGGTTGTTTGGCACAATCGGTATACTTAACAATTGTGTACTGACGGTGTTAGGTGGTTGTTTGACACAATCGGTATACTTAACAATTGTGTACTGACGGTGTTAGGTGGTTGTTTGACACAATCGGTATACTTAACAATTGTGTACTGACGGTGTTAGGTGGTTGTTTTACACATTCGACATACTTAACAATTGTGTCCTGACGGTGTTAGGTGGTTGTTTGACACAATCGGTATACTTAACAATTGTGTCCTGACGGTGTAAGGTGGTTGTTTGACACAATCGGTATACTTGATAATTGTGTACTGACGGTGTTAGGTGGTTGTTTGACACAATCGGTATACTTAACAATTGTGTCCTGACGGTGTTAGGTGGTTGTTTGACACAATCGGCATACCTAACAATTGTGTCCTGACGGTGTAAGGTGGTTGTTTGACACATTCGGTATACTTAACAATTGTGTCCTGATGGTGTTAGGTGGTTGTTTTACACATTCGGTATACTTAACAATAGTGTACTGACGGTGTTAGGTGGTTGTTTGACACATTCGGTATACTTAACAATTGTGTACTGACGGTGTTAGGTGGTTGTTTGACACATTCGGTATACTTAACAATTGTGTCCTGATGGTGTTAGGTGGTTGTTTTACACAATCGGTATACTTGATAATTGTGTCCTGACGGTGTTAGGTGGTTGTTTGACACAATCGGTATACTTAACAATTGTGTCCTGATGGTGTTAGGTGGTTGTTTTACACATTCGGTATACTTGATAATTGTGTACTGACGGTGTTAGGTGGTTGTTTGACACAATCGGCATACCTAACAATTGTGTCCTGACGGTGTAAGGTGGTTGTTTGACACATTCGGTATACTTAACAATTGTGTCCTGATGGTGTTAGGTGGTTGTTTTACACATTCGGTATACTTAACAATTGTGTACTGACGGTGTTAGGTGGTTGTTTGACACAATCGGTATACTTAACAATTGTGTCCTGACGGTGTAAGGTGGTTGTTTGACACAATCGGTATACTTGATAATTGTGTACTGACGGTGTTAGGTGGTTGTTTGACACAATCGGTATACTTAACAATTGTGTACTGACGGTGTTAGGTGGTTGTTTGACACAATCGGTATACTTAACAATTGTGTACTGACGGTGTTAGGTGGTTGTTTTACACATTCGACATACTTAACAATTGTGTCCTGACGGTGTTAGGTGGTTGTTTGACACAATCGGTATACTTAACAATTGTGTCCTGACGGTGTAAGGTGGTTGTTTGACACAATCGGTATACTTGATAATTGTGTACTGACGGTGTTAGGTGGTTGTTTGACACAATCGGTATACTTAACAATTGTGTCCTGACGGTGTTAGGTGGTTGTTTGACACAATCGGTATACTTAACAATTGTGTCCTGACGGTGTAAGGTGGTTGTTTGACACAATCGGTATACTTAACAATTGTGTCCTGACGGTGTAAGGTGGTTGTTTGACACATTCGGCATACCTAACAATTGTGTACTGACGGTGTTAGGTGGTTGTTTGACACATTCGATATACTTAACAATTGTGTACTGACGGTGTTAGGTGGTTGTTTGGCACAATCGGTATACTTAACAATTGTGTACTGACGGTGTTAGGTGGTTGTTTGACACAATCGGTATACTTAACAATTGTGTACTGACGGTGTTAGGTGGTTGTTTGACACAATCGGTATACTTAACAATTGTGTACTGACGGTGTTAGGTGGTTGTTTTACACATTCGACATACTTAACAATTGTGTCCTGACGGTGTTAGGTGGTTGTTTGACACAATCGGTATACTTAACAATTGTGTCCTGACGGTGTAAGGTGGTTGTTTGACACAATCGGTATACTTGATAATTGTGTACTGACGGTGTTAGGTGGTTGTTTGACACAATCGGTATACTTAACAATTGTGCCCTGACGGTGTTAGGTGGTTGTTTGACACAATCGGTATACTTAACAATTGTGTCCTGACGGTGTAAGGTGGTTGTTTGACACATTCGGCATACCTAACAATTGTGTACTGACGGTGTTAGGTGGTTGTTTGACACATTCGGTATACTTAACAATTGTGTACTGACGGTGTTAGGTGGTTTTTTGACACAATCGGTATACTTAACAATTGTGTACTGATGGTGTTAGGTGGTTGTTTGACACATTCGGTATACTTAACAATTGTGTCCTGATGGTGTTAGGTGGTTGTTTTACACAATCGGTATACTTGATGATTGTGTCCTGACGGTGTTAGGTGGTTGTTTGACACAATCGGTATACTTAACAATTGTGTCCTGGTGGTGTTAGGTGGTTGTTTTACACATTCGGTATACTTGATAATGGTGTACTGACGGTGTTAGGTGGTTGTTTGACACAATCGGCATACCTAACAATTGTGTTCTGACGGTGTAAGGTGGTTGTTTGACACATTCGGTATACTTAACAATTGTGTCCTGATGGTGTTAGGTGGTTGTTTTACACATTCGGTATACTTAACAATTGTGTACTGACGGTGTTAGGTGGTTGTTTGACACATTCGGTATACTTAACAATTGTGTACTGACGGTGTTAGGTGGTTGTTTGACACATTCGGTATACTTAACAATTGTGTCCTGATGGTGTTAGGTGGTTGTTTTACACAATCGGTATACTTGATAATTGTGTCCTGACGGTGTTAGGTGGTTGTTTGACACAATCGGTATACTTAACAATTGTGTCCTGATGGTGTTAGGTGGTTGTTTTACACATTCGGTATACTTGATAATTGTGTCCTGACGGTGTTAGGTGGTTTTTTGACACAATCGGCATACCTAACAATTGTGTCCTGACGGTGTAAGGTGGTTGTTTGACACATTCGGTTTACTTAACAATTGTGTCCTGATGGTGTTAGGTGGTTGTTTGACACAATCGGTATACTTAACAATTGTGTCCTGACGGTGTAAGGTGGTTGTTTGACACAATCGGTATACTTGATAATTGTGTACTGACGGTGTTAGGTGGTTGTTTGACACAATCGGTACACTAAACAATTGTGTACTGACGTTGTTAGGTGGTTGTTTGACACAATCGGTATACTTAACAATTGTGTACTGACGGTGTTAGGTGGTTGTTTTACACATTCGACATACTTAACAATTGTGTCCTGACGGTGTTAGGTGGTTGTTTGACACAATCGGTATACTTAACAATTGTGTCCTGACGGTGTAAGGTGGTTGTTTGACACAATCGGTATACTTGATAATTGTGTACTGACGGTGTTAGGTGGTTGTTTGACACAATCGGTATACTTAACAATTGTGTCCTGACGGTGTTAGGTGGTTGTTTGACACAATCGGTATACTTAACAATTGTGTCCTGACGGTGTTAGGTGGTTGTTTTACACATTCGGTATACTTGATAATTGTGTACTGACGGTGTTAGGTGGTTTATTGACACATTCGGTATACTTAACAATTGTGTACTGACGGTGTTAGGTGGTTGTTTGACACAATCGGTATACTTAACAATTGTGTACTGACGGTGTTAGGGGGTTGTTTGACACATTCGGTATACATAACAATTGTGTCCTGATGGTGTTATGTGGTTGTTTTACACAATCGGTATACTTGATAATTGTGTCCTGACGGTGTTAGGTGGTTGTTTGACACAATCGGTATACTTAACAATTGTGTCCTGATGGTGTTAGGTGGTTGTTTTACACATTCGGTATACTTGATAATTGTGTACTGACGGTGTTAGGTGGTTGTTTGACACAATCGGCATACCTAACAATTGTGTCCTGACGGTGTAAGGTGGTTGTTTGACACATTCGGTATACTTAACAATTGTGTCCTGATGGTGTTAGGTGGTTGTTTTACACATTCGGTATACTTAACAATAGTGTACTGACGGTGTTATGTGGTTGTTTGACACATTCGGTATACTTAACAATTGTGTACTGACGGTGTTAGGTGGTTGTTTGACACAATCGGTATACTTAACAATTGTGTACTGACGGTGTTAGGTGGTTGTTTTACACATTCGACATACTTAACAATTGTGTCCTGACGGTGTTAGGTGGTTGTTTGACACAATCGGTATACTTAACAATTGTGTCCTGACGGTGTAAGGTGGTTGTTTGACACAATCGGTATACTTAACAATTGTGTACTGACGGTGTTAGGTGGTTGTTTTACACATTCGACATACTTAACAATTGTGTCCTGACGGTGTTAGGTGGTTGTTTGACACAATCGGTATACTTAACAATTGTGTCCTGACGGTGTAAGGTGGTTGTTTGACACAATCGGTATACTTGATAATTGTGTACTGACGGTGTTAGGTGGTTGTTTGACACAATCGGTATACTTAACAATTGTGTCCTGACGGTGTTAGGTGGTTGTTTGACACCATCGGTATACTTAACAATTGTGTCCTGACGGTGTAAGGTGGTTGTTTGACACAATCGGTATACTTAACAATTGTGTCCTGACGGTGTAAGGTGGTTGTTTGACACAATCGGTATACTTGATAATTGTGTCCTGACGGTGTTAGGTGGTTGTTTGACACAATCGGTATACTTAACAATTGTGTCCTGATGGTGTTAGGTGGTTGTTTTACACATTCGGTATACTTGATAATTGTGTACTGACGGTGTTAGGTGGTTTTTTGACACAATCGGCATACCTAACAATTGTGTCCTGACGGTGTAAGGTGGTTGTTTGACACATTCGGTTTACTTAACAATTGTGTCCTGATGGTGTTAGGTGGTTGTTTGACACAATCGGTATACTTAACAATTGTGTCCTGACGGTGTAAGGTGGTTGTTTGACACAATCGGTATACTTGATAATTGTGTACTGACGGTGTTAGGTGGTTGTTTGACACAATCGGTACACTTAACAATTGTGTACTGACGTTGTTAGGTGGTTGTTTGACACAATCGGTATACTTAACAATTGTGTACTGACGGTGTTAGGTGGTTGTTTTACACATTCGACATACTTAACAATTGTGTCCTGACGGTGTTAGGTGGTTGTTTGACACAATCGGTATACTTAACAATTGTGTCCTGACGGTGTAAGGTGGTTGTTTGACACAATCGGTATACTTGATAATTGTGTACTGACGGTGTTAGGTGGTTGTTTGACACAATCGGTATACTTAACAATTGTGTCCTGACGGTGTTAGGTGGTTGTTTGACACAATCGGTATACTTAACAATTGTGTCCTGACGGTGTTAGGTGGTTGTTTTACACATTCGGTATACTTGATAATTGTGTACTGACGGTGTTAGGTGGTTTATTGACACATTCGGTATACTTAACAATTGTGTACTGACGGTGTTAGGTGGTTGTTTGACACAATCGGTATACTTAACAATTGTGTACTGACGGTGTTAGGGGGTTGTTTGACACATTCGGTATACATAACAATTGTGTCCTGATGGTGTTATGTGGTTGTTTTACACAATCGGTATACTTGATAATTGTGTCCTGACGGTGTTAGGTGGTTGTTTGACACAATCGGTATACTTAACAATTGTGTCCTGATGATGTTAGGTGGTTGTTTTACACATTCGGTATACTTGATAATTGTGTACTGACGGTGTTAGGTGTTTGTTTGACACAATCGGCATACCTAACAATTGTGTCCTGACGGTGTAAGGTGGTTGTTTGACACATTCGGTATACTTAACAATTGTGTCCTGATGGTGTTAGGTGGTTGTTTTACACATTCGGTATACTTAACAATAGTGTACTGACGGTGTTAGGTGGTTGTTTGACACATTCGGTATACTTAACAATTGTGTACTGACGGTGTTAGGTGGTTGTTTGACACAATCGGTATACTTAACAATTGTGTACTGACGGTGTTAGGTGGTTGTTTTACACATTCGACATACTTAACAATTGTGACCTGACGGTGTTAGGTGGTTGTTTGACACAATCGGTATACTTAACAATTGTGTCCTGACGGTGTAAGGTGGTTGTTTGACACAATCGGTATACTTGATAATTGTGTACTGACGGTGTTAGGTGGTTGTTTGACACAATCGGTATACTTAACAATTGTGTCCTGACGGTGTTAGGTGGTTGTTTGACACCATCGGTATACTTAACAATTGTGTACTGACGGTGTAAGGTGGTTGTTTGACACAATCGGTATACTTAACAATTGTTTCCTGACGGTGTAAGGTGGTTGTTTGACACATTCGGCATACCTAACAATTGTGTACTGACGGTGTTAGGTGGTTGTTTGACACATTCGATATACTTAACAATTGTGTACTGACGGTGTTAGGTGGTTGTTTGGCACAATCGGTATACTTAACAATTGTGTACTGACGGTGTTAGGTGGTTGTTTGACACATTCGGTATACTTAACAATTGTGTCCTGAAGGTGTTAGGTGGTTGTTTTACACAATCGGTATATTTGATAATTGTGTCCTGATGGTGTTAGGTGGTTGTTTGACACAATCGGTATACTTAACAATTGTGTCCTGATGGTGTTAGGTGGTTGTTTTACACATTCGGTATACTTGATAATTGTGTACTGACGGTGTTAGGTGGTTGTTTGACACAATCGGCATACCTAACAATTGTGTCCTGACGGTGTAAGGTGGTTGTTTGACACATTCGGTATACTTAACAATTGTGTCCTGATGGTGTTAGGTGGTTGTTTTACACATTCGGTATACTTAACAATTGTGTACTGACGGTGTTAGGTGGTTGTTTGACACAATCGGTATACTTAACAATTGTGTCCTGACGGTGTAAGGTGGTTGTTTGACACAATCGGTATACTTGATAATTGTGTACTGACAGTGTTAGGTGGTTCTTTGACACAATCGGTATACTTAACAATTGTGTACTGACGGTGTTAGGTGGTTGTTTGACACAATCGGTATAGTTAACAATTGTGTACTGACGGTGTTAGGTGGTTGTTTTACACATTCGACATACTTAACAATTGTGTCCTGACGGTGTTATGTGGTTGTTTGACACAATCGGTATACTTAACAATTGTGTCCTGACGGTGTAAGGTGGTTGTTTGACACAATCGGTATACTTGATAATTGTGTACTGACGGTGTTAGGTGGTTGTTTGACACAATCGGTATACTTAACAATTGTGCCCTGACGGTGTTAGGTGGTTGTTTGACACAATCGGTATACTTAACAATTGTGTCCTGATGGTGTAAGGTGGTTGTTTGACACATTCGGCATACCTAACAATTGTGTACTGACGGTGTTAGGTGGTTGTTTGACACATTCGGTATACTTAACAATTGTGTACTGACGGTGTTAGGTGGTTGTTTGACACAATCGGTATACTTAACAATTGTGTACTGATGGTGTTAGGTGGTTGTTTGACACATTCGGTATACTTAACAATTGTGTCCTGATGGTGTTAGGTGGTTGTTTTACACAATCGGTATACTTGATGATTGTGTCCTGACGGTGTTAGGTGGTTGTTTGACACAATCGGTATACTTGATAATGGTGTACTGACGGTGTTAGGTGGTTGTTTGACACAATCGGCATACCTAACAATTGTGTCCTGACGGTGTAAGGTGGTTGTTTGACACATTCGGTATACTTAACAATTGTGTCCTGATGGTGTTAGGTGGTTGTTTTACACATTCGGTATACTTAACAATTGTGTACTGACGGTGTTAGGTGGTTGTTTGACACATTCGGTATACTTAACAATTGTGTACTGACGGTGTTAGGTGGTTGTTTGACACATTCGGTATACTTAACAATTGTGTCCTGATGGTGTTAGGTGGTTGTTTTACACAATCGGTATACTTGATAATTGTGTCCTGACGGTGTTAGGTGGTTGTTTGACACAATCGGTATACTTAACAATTGTGTACTGACGGTGTTAGGTGGTTGTTTGACACATTCGGTATACTTAACAATTGTGTCCTGATGGTGTTAGGTGGTTATTGGACACAATCGGTATACTTAACAATTGTGGCCTGACGGTGTAAGGTGGTTGTTTGACACATTCGGTTTACTTAACAATTGTGTCCTGATGGTGTTAGGTGGTTGTTTGACACAATCGGTATACTTAACAATTGTGTCCTGACGGTGTAAGGTGGTTGTTTGACACAATCGGTATACTTGATAATTGTGTACTGACGGTGTTAGGTGGTTGTTTGACACAATCGGTACACTTAACAATTGTGTACTGACGGTGTTAGGTGGTTGTTTGACACAATCGGTATACTTAACAATTGTGTACTTACGGTGTTAGGTGGTTGTTTTACACATTCGACATACTTAACAATTGTGTCCTGACGGTGTTAGGTGGTTGTTTGACACAATCGGTATACTTAACAATTGTGTCCTGACGGTGTAAGGTGGTTGTTTGACACAATCGGTATGCTTGATAATTGTGTACTGACGGTGTTAGGTGGTTGTTTGACACAATCGGTATACTTAACAATTGTGTCCTGACGGTGTTAGGTGGTTGTTTGACACAATCGGTATACTTAACAATTGTGTCCTGACGGTGTTAGGTGGTTGTTTTACACATTCGGTATACTTGATAATTGTGTACTGACGGTGTTAGGTGGTTGTTTGACACATTCGGTATACTTAACAATTGTGTACTGACGGTGTTAGGTGGTTGTTTGACACAATCGGTATACTTAACAATTGTGTACTGACGGTGTTAGGTGGTTGTTTGACACATTCGGTATACATAACAATTGTGTCCTGATGGTGTTAGGTGGTTGTTTTACACATTCGGTATACTTGATAATTGTGTACTGACGGTGTTAGGTGGTTGTTTGACACAATCGGCATACCTAACAATTGTGTCCTGACGGTGTAAGGTGGTTGTTTGACACATTCGGTATACTTAACAATTGTGTCCTGATGGTGTTAGGTGGTTGTTTTACACATTCGGTATACTTAACAATAGTGTACTGACGGTGTTAGGTGGTTGTTTGACACATTCGGTATACTTAACAATTGTGTCCTGATGGTGTTAGGTGGTTGTTTTACACAATCGGTATACTTGATAATTGTGTCCTGACGGTGTTAGGTGGTTGTTTGACACAATCGGTATACTTAACAATTGTGTCCTGATGGTGTTAGGTGGTTGTTTTACACATTCGGTATACTTGATAATTGTGTACTGACGGTGTTAGGTGGTTGTTTGACACAATCGGCATACCTAACAATTGTGTCCTGACGGTGTAAGGTGGTTGTTTGACACATTCGGTATACTTAACAATTGTGTCCTGATGGTGTTAGGTGGTTGTTTTACACATTCGGTATACTTAACAATTGTGTACTGACGGTGTTAGGTGGTTGTTTGACACAATCGGTATACTTAACAATTGTGTCCTGACGGTGTAAGGTGGTTGTTTGACACAATCGGTATACTTGATAATTGTGTACTGACGGTGTTAGGTGGTTGTTTGACACAATCGGTATACTTAACAATTGTGTACTGACGGTGTTAGGTGGTTGTTTGACACATTCGGTATACATAACAATTGTGTCCTGATGGTGTTAGGTGGTTGTTTTACACATTCGGTATACTTGATAATTGTGTACTGACGGTGTTAGGTGGTTGTTTGACACAATCGGCATACCTAACAATTGTGTCCTGACGGTGTAAGGTGGTTGTTTGACACATTCGGTATACTTAACAAATGTGTCCTGATGGTGTTAGGTGGTTGTTTTACACATTCGGTATACTTAACAATAGTGTACTGACGGTGTTAGGTGGTTGTTTGACACATTCGGTATACTTAACAATTGTGTCCTGATGGTGTTAGGTGGTTGTTTTACACAATCGGTATACTTGATAATTGTGTCCTGACGGTGTTAGGTGGTTGTTTGACACAATCGGTATACTTAACAATTGTGTCCTGATGGTGTTAGGTGGTTGTTTTACACATTCGGTATACTTGATAATTGTGTACTGACGGTGTTAGGTGGTTGTTTGACACAATCGGCATACCTAACAATTGTGTCCTGACGGTGTAAGGTGGTTGTTTGACACATTCGGTATACTTAACAATTGTGTCCTGATGGTGTTAGGTGGTTGTTTTACACATTCGGTATACTTAACAATTGTGTACTGACGGTGTTAGGTGGTTGTTTGACACAATCGGTATACTTAACAATTGTGTCCTGACGGTGTAAGGTGGTTGTTTGACACAATCGGTATACTTGATAATTGTGTACTGACGGTGTTAGGTGGTTGTTTGACACAATCGGTATACTTAACAATTGTGTACTGACGGTGTTAGGTGGTTGTTTGACACAATCGGTATACTTAACAATTGTGTACTGACGGTGTTAGGTGGTTGTTTTACACATTCGACATACTTAACAATTGTGTCCTGACGGTGTTAGGTGGTTGTTTGACACAATCGGTATACTTAACAATTGTGTCCTGACGGTGTAAGGTGGTTGTTTGACACAATCGGTATACTTGATAATTGTGTACTGACGGTGTTAGGTGGTTGTTTGACACAATCGGTATACTTAACAATTGTGTCCTGACGGTGTTAGGTGGTTGTTTGACACAATCGGTATACTTAACAATTGTGTCCTGACGGTGTAAGGTGGTTGTTTGACACAATCGGTATACTTAACAATTGTGTCCTGACGGTGTAAGGTGGTTGTTTGACACATTCGGCATACCTAACAATTGTGTACTGACGGTGTTAGGTGGTTGTTTGACACATTCGATATACTTAACAATTGTGTACTGACGGTGTTAGGTGGTTGTTTGGCACAATCGGTATACTTAACAATTGTGTACTGACGGTGTTAGGTGGTTGTTTGACACATTCGGTATACTTAACAATTGTGTCCTGATGGTGTTAGGTGGTTGTTTTACACAATCGGTATACTTGATAATTGTGTCCTGATGGTGTTAGGTGGTTGTTTGACACAATCGGTATACTTAACAATTGTGTCCTGATGGTGTTAGGTGGTTGTTTTACACATTCGGTATACTTGATAATTGTGTACTGACGGTGTTAGGTGGTTGTTTGACACAATCGGCATACCTAACAATTGTGTCCTGACGGTGTAAGGTGGTTGTTTGACACATTCGGTATACTTAACAATTGTGTCCTGATGGTGTTAGGTGGTTGTTTTACACATTCGGTATACTTAACAGTTGTGTCCTGACGGTGTAAGGTGGTTGTTTGACACCATCGGTATACTTGATAATTGTGTACTGACGGTGTTAGGTGGTTGTTTGACACAATCGGTATACTTAACAATTGTGTACTGACGGTGTTAGGTGGTTGTTTGACACAATCGGTATACTTAACAATTGTGTCCTGACGGTGTTAGGTGGTTGTTTTACACAATCGGTATACTTAACAATTGTGTCCTGACGGTGTAAGGTGGTTGTTTGACACAATCGGTATACTTAACAATTGTGTCCTGACGGTGTAAGGTGGTTGTTTGACACATTCGGCATACCTAACAATTGTGTACTGACGGTGTTAGGTGGTTGTTTGACACATTCGGTATACTTAACAATTGTGTACTGACGGTGTTAGGTGGTTGTTTGACACAATCGGTATACTTAACAATTGTGTCCTGACGGTGTAAGGTGGTTGTTTGACACAATCGGCATACCTAACAATTGTGTACTGACGGTGTTAGGTGGTTGTTTGACACAATCGGTATACTTAACAATTGTGTCCTGACGGTGTTAGATGGTTGTTTGACACAATCGGTATACTTTATAATTGTGTACTGACGGTGTTAGGTGGTTGCTCAACACGATCGGCATACTTAGATTTGTTTTTGTTTGTTTGTTTGTTTGAATGTTTAACGCCACTTTCAGCAATTTTTTAGCTATATCATGGCGTCCAGTTTTTATTGTGGGAGGAAGCCGGAGTACCCAGAGAAAACCCCCGACCTTTGGTAGGAAAACTGGCAATACTTGTCATTTAAGATTGGAGTCCAGCGCATACATAAAAATTGTTCACTGACGGTACAAGGCGGTTGTTGATCGCGGTCGGCATTCATGAAAATTTACGATATTGTCTAACCTGTCAGCTATTTATACGTTTTAAATATTGGTGCATGCCTTTTTTTTGGTTTGGGCCAAATAAGCCAAAATAACCCGATTTACGGTAATGATTATCATGCTTGAATTGTGTACTGATGGCGTAAGGTGGCTGCTTGTCGAAATAGGCATCCTTGATGAATTGTACACGGCGCTAGGTGATTGCTGGCAAGATAGGTGTACTTGATAATTCTGACGGTGTTAGGTCCTAGCTTCATACCATCGGCATACTTGATAATTGTGTACTGACTGTGTTAGATTGTTTCTTGACACGATCGTCATACTTGATAATTGTGTACTGACTGTGTTAGGTGTTTGCTCGGCACAATCGGGATACCGTGATAATTTTGCTCTGACGGTGATAGGTGTCTGCTTGATACGTTAGGCATACCTGATACTCGTGTATTGATGGTGGATGGTGGTTGCTTGACACATTCGGCATACTTGAAAATTGTGTACTGACGGTTTCAGGTGGTTGCTCGACACGTTCGGCATACTTGATAATTGCATGCTGACGGAGTTAGGTGGTTGTATGACATATTCGACATACTTAGTAATTGTGCACTGACGGTGTAAGGTGGTTGCTCGATACAATCAGCAGACTTAATACTTATCTACTGACAATCGGCATACACATGGAAATCATCTTACCCAGACACGTGAGCAATACAAGGGCACACCATTACATATGTCACCTCGCATGGTAATTATCTTACTCAGATACATGACATGTCACAAGGACACATCATCACACGTCGCCTGGCATGGAAATCATCTTACCCAGAGACATGGGATGTCACAAAGACACATCACACATGTCACCCCACATGGAAATCGTCTTACCCAGATACATGAGATGTCACAAGTACACATCATCAAACATGTCACCTCGCATGGAAATCGTCCTTCTCAGATACATGAGATGTCACAGGGACACATCATCACACATGTCATCTCGCATGGAAATCATCTTATCCAGATACATTAGATGTCACAAGGACACATCATCACACATGTCACCTTGCATGGAAATCATCTTACCCAGATACATGAGATGTCACAAGGACACATCATCACACATGTCACCTTGCATGGAAATCATCTTACAGATAGACATAAGATGTCACAAGGACATATCACACATGTCACATCAGATGGAAATTGTCTTACCCAGACACATTAGATGTCACAAGGACACATCATCACTCATGTCACCTTGCATGGAAATCATCATACCCAGAGACATGAGATATCACAAGGACACATCATCACACATGTCACCCCACATGGAAATCAGCTTACCCAGAGACATGAAATGTCACAAGGACACATCATCACACATGTCACCCCACATGGAAACCAGCTTACACAGAGACATGAAATGTCACAAGGACACATCATCAAATATGCCACTTCACATGGAAATCATCTTACCTAGATACACGAGATGTCACAAGGGCACATCATCACACATGTCACCTCGCATGGAAACCGTCCTTCTCAGATACATGAGATGTCACAATGACACATCATCACACATGTCACCTTACATGGAAATCATTACCCAGGCATAAGAGATGTCACAAGGGCATATCATCACACGTGTCACCTCGCATGGAAACCGTCCTTCTCAGACAAATGAGATGTCACAAGGACACATCATCACACATGTCACCTTGCATGGAAATCATATTACCCAGATACATGAGATGTCACAAGGACACATCATCACACATGTCACCTTGCATGGAAATCATCTTACCTAGATACACGAGATGTCACAGGGACACATCATCACACATGTCACCTCGCATGGAAATCATCTTACCTAGATACACGAGATGTCACAGGGACACACCATCACACATGTCACCTTGCATGGAAACCGTCCTTCTCAGATACATGAGATGTCACAAGGACACATCATCACACGTCGCCTGGCATGGAAATCATCTTACCCAGATACATGAGATGTCACAAGGACACATCATCACACATGTCACCTTGCATGGAAATCATCTTACCCAGATACATGAGATGTCACAAGGACACATCATCACACATGTCACCTTGCATGGAAATCATCTTACCTAGATACACGAGATGTCACAGGGACACACCATCACACATGTCACCTTGCATGGAAACCGTCCTTCTAAGATACATGAGATGTCATAAAGACACATCATCACACGTCGCCTGGCATGGAAATCATCTTACCCAGATACATGAGATGTCACAAGGACACATCATCACACATGTCACCTTGCATGGAAATCATCTTACCTAGATACACGAGATGTCACAGGGACACATCATCACACATGTCACCTCGCATGGAAACCGTCCTTCTAAGATACATGAGATGTCATAAAGACACACCATCACACATGTCACCTTGCATGGAAATCATCTTACCCAGATACATGAGATGTCACAAGGACACATCATCACACGTCGCCTGGCATGGAAATCATCTTACCCAGATACATGAGATGTCACAAGGACACATCATCACACGTCGCCTGGCATGGAAATCATCTTACCCAGATACATCAGATGTCACAATGGACACATCATCACACATGTCACCTTGCATGGAAATCATCTAACCCAGATACATTAGATGTCACAAAATATCAGAAGGACACATCACACATGTCACCCCACATGGAAATCAGCTTACCCAAATACATGAGATGTCACAAGGACACATCATCACACATATCACCCCACATGGAAATCGTCTTACCCAGACACACGAGATGTCACAAGGACACATCATCACACATGTCACCCCACATGGAAATCGTCTTACCCAAATACATGAGATGTCACAAGGACACATCATCACACATATCACCCCACATGGAAATCGTCTTACCCAGACACACGAGATGTCACAAGGACACATCATCACACATGTCACCTCGCATGGAAATCGTCCTTCTCAGATACATGAGATGTCACAGGGACACACCATGACACATGTCACCTCGCATTGAAATCATCTTACCCAGATACATTAGATGTCACAAGGACACATCATCACACATGTCACCTTGCATGGAAATCATCTTACCCAGATACATGAGATGTCACAAGGACACATCATCACACGTCGCCTGGCATGGAAATCATCTTACCCAGAGATATGAGATGTCACAAGGACACATCATCACACATGTCACCCCACATGGAAATCAGCTTACCCAGAGACATGAGATGTCACAGGGACACATCATCACACATGTCATCTCGCATGGAAATCATCTTACCCAGATACATTAGATGTCACAAGGACACATCATCACACATGTCATCTCGCATGAAAATCATCTTACCCAGAGACATGAAATGTCACAAGGACAAATCATCAAATATGCCACTTCACATGGAAATCATCTTACCTAGATACACGAGATGTCACAAGGGCACATCATCACACATGTCACCTCGCATGGAAACCGTCCTTCTCAGATGCATGAGATGTCACAAGGACACATCATCACACGTCACCTTACATGGAAATCATTACCCAGGCATACGAGATGTCACAAGGGCATATCATCACACATGCCACCTCAAATGGAAATCAGCTTACCCAGAGACATGAGATGTCACAAGGACACATTACACGTCACCCCACATGGAAATCGTCTTACCCAGAAACATGAGATGTCACAAGGACACATCAACACACATGTCACCTTGCATGGAAATCAACTTACCCAGATACAAAAGATGTCACAAGGGTACATCATCAAACATGTCATCTCGCATGGAAATCATCATACCCAGATACATGAGATGTCACAAGGACACATCATCGCACGTTGCCTGGCATGGAAATCATCATTCCCAGATACATGGGATTTCACAAGGACACATCATCACACATGTCATCTCACATGGAATACATCTTACCAAGATACACGAGATGTCACAAGGGCACATCATCACACATGTCTCCTAGCAAGGAAATTATCTTACCCAGATACATGAGATGTCACAAGGACACAACATCACACATGTCACCTCACATGAAAATCATCTTACACAGATACTCGAGATGTCACAAGGACACATCATCAGACATGTCACCTAGCAAGGAAATCAATTTACCCAGAAACATGAGATGTCACAAGGGCACATCATCACACATGTCTCCTAGCAAGGAAATCATCTTACCCAGATACATGAGATGTCACAAGGACACAACATCACACATGTCACCTCACATGAAAATCATCTTACACAGATACTCGAGATGTCACAAGGGCACATCATCAGACATGTCACCTAGCAAGGAAATCAATTTACCCAGAAACATGAGATGTCACAAGGGCACATCATCACGCATGTCTCCTAGCAAGGAAATCATCTTACCCAGATACATAAGATGTCACAGGGACACATCATCACACATGTCACCTCACATGTAAATCATTTTACAGATACTCGAGATGTCACAAGGGCACATCATCAGACATGTCATCTCGCATGGAAATCATCTTACCCAGATACATGAGATGTCACAAAGGCACATCATCACACATGTCACCTAGCAAGGAAATCAATTTACCAGAAACATGAGATGTCACAAGGTCACATCATCGTACATGTCACCTAGCAAAGAAATCATCTTACCAAGATACATGAGATGTCACAAGGACACATCATCACACATGTCACCTCACATGAAAATCGTCTTACTCAGATACATGAGATGTCATAGGGACACGTCACACGTCACCCCTCATGGAAATCGTCTTACCCAGACACATGAGATATCTCAAGGACACATCATAACGTTGCCTGGGATGGAAATCATCTTCCAAGAGACATAAAACGTCACAAGGACACATCATCAATCATGCCACTTCACATGGAAATCATCTTACCCAGACACATGAGATGTCACAAGGACACATCATCACACATGCCACCTAGCAAGGAAATCATCTTACCCAGATACATGAGATGTCACAAGGACACATCATTACACATGTCACATCACATGGAAATCATCTTACTCAGATACCACGAGATGTCACAGGGACACATCATGACACGTGTCACCTCGCATGGAAATCATCTTACGCAGATATATGAGATGCCACAAGGACACATCATCAAACATACCACCCCACATTGAAATCATCTTACCCAGATACATGGGATGTCACAAGGACACATCATCACACATGTCACCCCACATGGATATCATCTTACCCTGGCATATGATAGATACATCATCACACATGTCACCCAACATGGAAATCATCTTACCCAGGCATATGAGATGTCACAAGGACACATCAAAAATGTCACCTCACATTGAAATCATCCCACGTGAGATGTTGCACATGTCACCTTACAATGGGACGTCAACCCACTAAGACATGTGTCATCTGATATGGTTTATTATCATTTACATCAATTGAAAAAACATTAACCATGCTGATTGTTGCCATTTGATGTACACATTTTATTTACAGTGAAACAATTTAAGTGATTTCAAAAGAATACAAAATTATTTACTACCTTTATTTATTATCATCCATGATATCCATGTGCAGTCTACAAATACATTTTATAACAAAGACAGTGATACATGTATTTTAAATAAATTGTTGACTTGTCATTAGAATACACAAATATAACCAAGTCAGTGAATATTATACATATACTGTAAATAAATTGTTGACTTGTCATTAGAATACACAAATATAACCAAGTCAGTGAATATGATACATGTACTGTAAATAAATTGTTGATTTGTCATTAGAATACACAAATATAACCAGTCAGTGAATATGATACATATGCTGTAAATAAATTGTTGTCATTAGAATACACAAATATAACCAAGTCAGTGAATATGATACATATACTGTAAATAAATTGTTGACTTGTCATTAGAATACACAAATATAACCAAGTCAGTGAATATTATACATGTACTGTAAATAAATTGTTGACATGTCATTAGAATACACAGATATAACCAAGTCAGTGAATATGATACATGTACTGTAAATAAATTGTTGACATGTCATTAGAATACACAAATATAACCAAGTCAGTGAATATGATACATGTACTGTAAATAAATTGTTGACTTGTCATTAGAATACACAGATATAACCAAGTCAGTGAATATGATACATGTACTGTAAATAAATTGTTGACTTGTCATTAGAATACAGAAATATAACCAAGTCAGTGAATATGATACATGTACTGTAAATAAATTGTTGACTTGTCATTAGAATACACAAATATAACCAAGTCAGCGAATATGATACATGTACTGTAAATAAATTGTTGACATGTCATTAGAATACACAAATATAACCAAGTCAGTGAATATGATACATGTACTGTAAATAAATTGTTGACTTGTCATTAGAATACACAGATATAACCAAGTCAGTGAATATGATACATGTACTGTAAATAAATTGTTGACTTGTCATTAGAATACAGAAATATAACCAAGTCAGTGAATATGATACATGTACTGTAAATAAATTGTTGACTTGTCATTAGAATACACAAATATAACCAAGTCAGCGAATATGATACATGTACTGTAAATAAATTGTTGACATGTCATTAGAATACACAAATATAACCAAGTCAGTGAATATGATACATGTACTGTTAATAAATTGTTGACTTGTCATTAGAATACACAAATATAACCAGTCAGTGAATATGATACATGTACTGTAAATAAATTGTTGACTTGTCATTAGTATACACAAATATAACCAAGTCAGTGAATATGATACATGTACTGTAAATAAATTGTTGACTTGTCATTAGAATACACAAATATAACCAAGTCAGTGAATATGATACATGTACTGTTAATAAATTGTTGACATGTCATTAGAATACACAAATATAACCAAGTCAGTGAATATGATACATGTACTGTAAATAAATTGTTGACTTGTCATTAGAATACACAAATATAACCAAGTCAGTGAATATGATACATGTACTGTAAATAAATTGTTGACTTGTCATTAGAATACACAAATATAACCAAGTCAGTGAATATGATACATGTACTGTAAATAAATTGGTCACTGTAATTATATTGATTACAAAAGAGTACACAGAAATTGACATTACCTTTAAATAGAAACTATTTATATAACATGTATAATTATAGATATTTAGGTCACTAGGTCAAAAATTCTAAACATGTCATCATGTCAGCTTTCATGGTATATTGACATTTATTTAAGAGTTCATTAGACAGAATATTATCTTTCACTAATTCTTTACATTTTCACAATATTTGACATGATTTTTTAGTTCACATTACATGTAGTAATTTAATACATTAATACACATTGTTTACATCAAGTGATCAATAACAACAGATAAGTCAGACATATGTAAACTACATGATCACTTCCTGGTGTCAATCAGAATATATTGTAATGTGGATTATTTATACTTTCTTATAAACATAAACATTGTCATGACAACCAATAACAACAGATAAGTCAGACATATGTAAACTACATGATCACTTCCTGGTGTCAATCAGAATATATTGTAATGTGGATTACTTATAAACATAAACATTGTCATGACAATCAATAACAACTGATAAGTCAGACATATGTAAACTACATGATCACTTCCTGGTGTCAATCAGAATATATTGTAATGTGGATTATTTATACTTTCTTATAAACATAAACATTGTCATGACAACCAATAACAACAGATAAGTCAGACATATGTAAACTACATGATCACTTCCTGGTGTCAATCAGAATATATTGTAATGTGGATTATTTATACTTTCTTATAAACATAAACATTGTCATGACAACCAATAACAACTGATAAGTCAGACATATGTAAACTACATGATCACTTCCTGGTGTCAATCAGAATATATTGTAATGTGGATTATTTATACTTTCTTATAAACATAAACATTGTCATGACAACCAATAACAACAGATAAGTCAGACATATGTAAACTACATGATCACTTCCTGGTGTCAATCAGAATATATTGTAATGTGGATTATTTATACTTTCTTATAAATATAAACATTGTCATGACGACCAATAACAACAGATAAGTCAGACATATGTAAACTACATGATCACTTCCTGGTGTCAATCAGAATATATTGTAATGTGGATTATTTATACTTTCTTATAAATATAAACATTGTCATGACGACCAATAACAACAGATAAGTCAGACATATGTAAACTACATGATCACTTCCTGGTGTCAATCAGAATATATTGTAATGTGGATTATTTATACTTTCTTATAAACATAAACATTGTCATGACAACCAATAACAACAGATAAGTCAGACATATGTAAACTACATGATCACTTCCTGGTGTCAATCAGAATATATTGTAATGTGGATTATTTATACTTTCTTATAAATATAAACATTGTCATGACGACCAATAACAACAGATAAGTCAGACATATGTAAACTACACGATCACTTCCTGGTGTCAATCAGAATATATTGTAATGTGGATTATTTATACTTTCTTATAAACATAAACATTGTCATGACGACCAATAACAACTGATTTAGACAGTGAATTATAACATAAGTATGGCCACCATTCAGATGATGGTGATATCTGTGATTCTATCTGTGTAATAATAACCTGACTCTGTGGTATCTGTGTAATAATAACCTGACTCTGTTTACCATCAGGACTAATCCTGAGTACATTATTAGACCTGTAACATATAACAAGTACATGTCCTTCATCATCTGTTGTAATTCCCCCTGGTGTACTCATGTTAGGATCAGTAAATGTAAACAAAGTGTTCCCCACTGTATCAATACAGTACAACGTATCACCGTCAGTATAGTAGATACGTCCTGCCTCACCACCACAGATATACCTAGGTATTACACCCACTGGTATTGTACGTGTTACCTTCCCTGACATGTTCATTACCTTTATTGTTCCATCACCACAGCCTACAAACAGCTGGTTATCTCTGTACATGATACCTTCACACCACACCTCTAAATCAGTAGGTTGTATAACTTGTCTCTGTCTGACATCTACTATCACTACAGTAGTATTATATAATGTAACAGCTACAGTGTTGTTGTCTACTACAGCTATATACCATGGTCCACCAGGTAATGGAATGTTATGTTGTTGTTGTCCTGTTATATCACATGCTACTAATTGATTACCCCAATCAGTTATAACTAACACATCAGCATGTAACACCTTTATATCCCTGATACCCCTTACATTGACCTTGAAGTTATTATCCAGTGAATACATGTCCTGTACATGTTGTACAATGTGACGCCAAATATATGTTGATTCCCTGTGTTGATTGTTACAGTCCTGACACATAGATCTCTGACAGCCATGACACCAGTATACAGATGGTTCCTTGTCACAGACATGACACCTGTAAAGGATTTATATAAATGTAATATCATAATTCTGACATAAAAAACAATTGAACAACGTGAATCTTTAAACTTGTGTGTTAGATACAATGTCTGTATTTAAATAGGTCAAACGATGACAAACTTGTGTGGTAGTAACAATGACTGTATTCAAATAGGTCACACGATGACAACTTAAATTGTTTCGCTTGTGTGGTAGTAACAATGAAAGTGTACAATGAAATAAACATTTAATGTAACATATTTAGTTCCATGTGTTGATAGTTCCTGACACAGAGATGACTTCATGATTAATATCAATAAATTACACTATAAAAACTTGAATAATTAAATCTTAAAAACTTGAGACAATTGTCAAGAGGGTAAATGTCATAAAGGGGCAATTGTCAATGGGGTAGGTGTCATAAAGGGGAAATTGTCAATGGGGTAGGTGTCATAAAGGGGCAATTGTCAAGGGGTAGCTATCAAGGACAATTGTAAAGGGGGCAATTTTCAACAAGGTAGTTGTCACGAGTGGGCAATCCTCTGGGGGTGGGGGTAGTTGTCATAAGTGGTAATTGTCTGAGGGCAGTTGTTATAAGGAACAATTGTTAAGAGGGTAGTTTTCATAAAGGGGCATTGTCAAGGGGTAGTAATCATGGCTAAATTTCAAGAGAGTAGTTGTCATAAGGAGGAAACTGTCAAGAGAGTAGTTTTCATAAGTGGGCAATTGTGAAGGGGTAGTTATCAAGGACAAATTTCAAGGGGGTAGGTGTCATAAAGGGGCAATTGTCAAGGGGGTAGTTGTCATAAAGGGGCAATTGTCAAGGGGTAGTTATCAAGGACAATTGTCAAGGGGGATGTTGTCATGAGGGGACAATTGTCCAGGGGGTAGTTTTCATAAGGGGGCAATTGTCAAGGGGTAGTTATCAGGGCCAATTGTTAACTGGTAGTGTCATGAGGGGCAATCATAGGGGGGAGTTGTCATAAGGGGTCTGAGGGCAGTTATCAGGGCCAATTGTCAAGGCGAATTGTCTAGGGGCAGTTGTCATAAGGGGGCAATTGTCAAGGGGTAGTTATCAGGGCCAATTGTCAAAGGGTAGTTATCAGGGCCAATTGTCAAGGCGAATTGTCTAGGGGCAGTTGTTATAAGGGGGCAATTGTCAAGGGGGTAGTTGTCATAATGGGACATTTGTCATAAGGGGCGCAATTGTCAAGGGGCAGTTATCAGGCCCAATTGTGAAGTGGCAGTTTTTATAAGGAGGCAACTGTCAAGAGAGTAGTTGTCATAAGGAGGAAACTGTCAAGAGAGTAGTTGTCATAAGGAGGAAACTGTCAAGGGAGTAGTTGTCATAAAGGGGCGATTATCAAGGGGGTATTTTTCATGAGGAGGCAACTGTCGAGGTAGTTGTCATGAGGGGGCAATCGTCTGGGTGTGGGGTAGTTGTCATAAGGAACAATTGTTTAGGGCAGTTGTTATAAGGGGAAATTGACCGGGGCTGAGTTATCAAAAATGGCAATATACCAGGGGTGGGGAGTTGTCGTAAGGGGCAACTGTCCAGGTTGGAGTTACTATAAGGGAAAATTTTCTGGAGGGCAGTTGTCATGCGGGGCAATTGTCTGGGGCAGTATTCATAAAGGAAAATTATCTGGGGGGGAGTTGTCATAAAGGGGCAAATGTCCAGGGTGGAGTTGTTATAATTAGGCGATTGCTGGGGGCAGTCTTCACAAGGGGCAATTGTCTAGGGGGCATTTTTCATAAATGGCAATTGTCTGGGGGCATTTGTCATAAGGGGCAATTGTTCAAGGGTAGTTCCTAAAGAGGGCTGTTGTCCAGTGTGGAGTTTTTATAAGGGGCAATTGTCTTGGGGCAGCTGTCATAAGGGGTAATTGTCTGAGGCCAGTTGTAATAAGGGCAATTGTCAAAGGCATACACTTGTTTGGGGGCAGTTGACATAAGGGGGAAACTGTATGGGGGGCATTGACATATTAGTGGGCAATTGTATAAGGGGGATTGTCTGTGAGGGAGTTTAAAGGCCAATTGTCCAGAGGCAGCTGACATATGGGGGCAATAGTCCGGGACAGTTGTCTTAAGGGGGAATTGTCTGGGGGGATTTGTCATAAGGAACAATTGTCTAGGGTAGTTGCCATAAGGGGAAACTGTCCAGAGCTGAGAGCTGAGAGTTATCATAAGATAGACCAGTGATTAGGAGTTGTCGCAAGGAAGCAATTGTCTAAGGCCAGTTGTCAGAAGGGAGCAATTGTTCAGGGGCAGTTATCCTTCTGGCCAATTATTTCTAAGGTATTTACTACAGACATTGTCATGAATGATCCCCTATCTCCATAATAGAAAAAGCAGTGTAACATGTCTGCATTGTAACTTGGTGACCTAATTTTACTTTCGTTGTAATGTGTCCATTGTTAATGACTAACTAGAGGCTCCCAGGAGCCTGTATCGCTCACCTGAACCTGAAATCAAACAACCCTTTTTTATGCAGCTTTTCTTTGCTATAAGGAATTTGCCCAACACTTCAGAAAAAATCATTAATTTGACCTTTTAAGGAAAATAACTCCTATAAGGAGGATCTTTTGATGGTTAGAGGGAGAAGGGAGGTTCACTTCAAATTTGCTGTACCTGTTATACTTTTTAACTATCAGTCGAAAACTCTCTCGGACCTCCCCCCCCCTTTTTCCTTTTTTCTATTTTAATCCAACGTAGCTATGTAGGTAGTCAGGTGTCATGATTTGCACAATTTTGGTAGAGGACATCCTAAAGATGATGTGTGCAATTTTTCAAAACAGTCCTTCCATTGGTTTAAGAGGAGAAGATTTTTAAAAATCAAGTAAAATTGATAAAAAAATGTTCAATCTTGACCCTAAAGTCATTTTTGTAGCCCTCATAGAGCACAACAATTAACCAATGCTAACTTTTTCTCTAGTTCTTATAATTTTCAAGATTTTGAGGCAAAAATCATCCATTTTGACAATTAAAGGGCAATAACTCCTATAAGGAGTCATCATACAACTTCAACCCAATGGAGTGTTTCTTAGAGCTTTTGATGCAGATGAAAGTATGTCTATTCGGTTTACCTGTATCTGTTACACTTTTTTAAATATAAGCCAAAAACTGTATTTTACCCCCTCCCATCCTATTTTTAGCCATGGTGGCCATGTTGGTTAATCTGCAGCCATGGTTGGTGCAAACTTGGTTGAGGACATTTGACAGATGATGTGTACAAAGTTTCAAAGCAGTACTTTCAGTTGTTTCAGAGGAGAAGATTTAAAAAAAATCAATTAAAACCGATTAAAAAAAAAACAGTTCAAGGGGAATAACTCTTAAACGGTTAATCAGACAATCTTGACCATTAAGTCATTTTTGTAGCCCTCATAGAGCAATTAAGCAATGCTAACTTTTTCTCTAGTTCTAATAATTTTCAAGATTTTGACAAAAATGGCAAAAATCATCAATTTTGACAATTAAAGGGCAATAACTCCTACAAGGAGTCATCATACAACTTTGACCCAATGGAGTGTTTTGTAGAGCTTTAGATGCTGAAGAAGGAAGGTCGCTTCGGTTTTCCTGTATCTGTTATACTTTTTGAACTATAAGCAAAAAACTGTATTTTGACCCCTCTGTTCTATTTTTAACCATGGCGGCCATGTTGGTTGGTCTGAGGCCATGATTTGGGCAAACTTGGTAGAGGGCATTTTACTGATGATGTATGCAAAGTTTCAAAGCAATCCCTTCAGTGGTTTTGGAGGAGAAGATTTTTGAAGAAAAGTTAATGACGACGATGATGACGACGACGGACGCCAAGTGATGGCAATAGCTCACATGACCCTTCGGGTCAGGTGAGCTAAAAATGGAAGTCAAAAAGACATTGAGCTTTACATGTGACTTTGACCCAACCTTCATCATGTTCATTTGGAAATCAATATCATTTTGGGTCAAATTTGGACCAATATGAAACAAGACCTCTGATATGTACTTTCAATTCTTTACTTACTTCTGTTTAAATCTGGCATCTTGAATTCCTGTAAAATACAAATAAAATGTTGGATATTGTCAACAATCTTTAGGCATTTCTGGAACATGACAGCATCAGAACAATATTTCAATAACTGTATTCCAGTTTACCCCGTCTGACTGACATTGGTGACTTACCAGTATTTTGAAGACTTGATCAGTACTACATATGCATGTATTTACAAATACAATTGCTGCCCAATCATTGGTTATGACTTTATGTTGCTAGTTGTGTTCTACTGTTGGTAACTGACTGTTAAATACTTTAAATCTTATGTGTATCACGTTTTAACATTTTGAAGAACAGAAATAAATTTCAAAGTAACTGTCATGAATTTGTTATGTGCTTTCAGTCGCTAAGCTGTCTGTATAATATCATCTACATCCCAGGGGCGCCTATAACAACGATCAGATCCATATACAAGCTTCTTTTTAAAAATAATGCAACAATTTCGAGCGCAACTATAATTTTTACAGATGAATGTAAAATCCGTAGACTTTTAACGCAAATTAGAACAGTGTTTTTAAGCCCCAAATCGATGAGTGGAAAATACGGACAATCTGTACAAGTAAACAGCTCTGGTATTCATCCGGAATGGCATATTTTGCTGCGGTATACAATGTTACTAGACATTTTAACCTTATTCTTGACACTCTGTCTGGTGTTGGACAAGAAAACTACACAGCATCATTAATACCCTTCAGAGCATTTAAAAGGTATGCGATAGACGTAACAATGATAGTAATACATTTGTTTAGTTGTGGTTGGTGCAATTAGTACATACGAAATAATTGTGTCTTGTCTGCAAATATCAGTAGCTAAAACTACGCTGATAACTTGTCGTAAATATGTGTACCTTCCTGACCTTGTGTTTTCTTCTGTTCTGGTACATAATCTTTTTTCTAGAAAAAGAAAATTAACATTTATCAATATAGATTTGAATAAACATTCTGTATTACAGGTTTTTGTCTTATTTATAGCAACATACATGTAGGTTTGTGTAAGTTACACACATGGAAAAGGAAAAGTGAAATGAATGTAAACAGTATCTGTCCAAACATATAAATCATCAGGAAATTAACAATTAGTAGAAATAGTAAATTATTGATGGTCAAGTAAAGATTTGTTTATTTAACATCTTTAGTAATAACTAGTGCATGTTGTTTGTAGACTGTGTAATACTTTCAGATGTATCATGATTCCCAATTGACCAGTTCTTGCTCGGAATTCCCCACAGGCTATAAATACTGAACAAAGAATACCCCACAGGCTATAAATACTGAACAAAGAATACCCCACAGGCTATAAATACTGAACAAAGAATAAACCACAGGCTATTAATACTGAACAAGGAATACCACACAAGCTATAAATAATGAACAAATAATACACCACAGTCTATAAATACTGAACAAAGAATACCCCACAGGCTATAAATACTGAACAAAGAATAATTCACAGGCTATAAATACTGAACAAGGAATACCACACAAGCTATAAATACTGAACAAAGAATACCACACAGGCTATAAATACTGAACAAAGAATAAACCACATGCTATAAATACTGAACAAGGAATACCCCACAGTCTATAAATACTGAACAAAGAATACCCCACAGGCTATAAGTACTGAACAAAGAATACCCCACAGGCTATTAATACTGAACAAAGAATACCTCACCAGCTATAAATACTGAACAAAGAATACCCCACAGGCTATAAATACTGAACAAAGAATAAACCACAGGCTATTAATACTGAACAAGGAATACCACACAAGCTATAAATAATGAACAAATAATACACCACAGTCTATAAATACTGAACAAAGAATACCCCACAGGCTATAAATACTGAACAAAGAATAATTCAAAGGCTATAAATACTGAACAAGGAATACCACACAAGCTATAAATACTGAACAAAGAATACCACACAGGCTATAAATACTGAACAAAGAATAAACCACATGCTATAAATACTGAACAAAGAATACCCCACAGGCTATAAATACTGAACAAAGAATAAACCACATGCTATAAATACTGAACAAGGAATACCCCACAGTCCATAAATACTGAACAAAGAATACCCCACAGGCTATAAGTACTGAACAAAGAATACCCCACAGGCTATAAATACTGAACAAGGAATACCTCACCAGCTATAAATACTGAACAATGTATACCCCACAGGCTATAAATACTGAACAAAGAATACCCCACAGGCTATAAGTACTGAACAAAGAATACCCCACAGGCTATAAATACTGAACAAAGAATACCTCACCAGCTATAAATACTGAACAATGTATACCCCACAGGCTATAAATACTGAACAAAGAATAAAACAAAGGCTATTAATACTGAACAAGGAATACCACACAAGCTATAAATAATGAACAAATAATACACCACAGTCTATAAATACTGAACAAAGAATACCCCACAGGCTATAAATACCGAACAAAGAATAAACCACATGCTATAAATACTGAACAAGGAATACCCCACAGTCTATAAATACTGAACAAAGAATACCCCACAGGCTATAAGTACTGAACAAAGAATACCCCACAGTCTATAAATACTGAACAAAGAATACCCCACAGGTTATAAATACTGAACAAAGAATACCCCACAGGTTATAAATACTGAACAAAGAATAACCCACAGGCTATAAATACTGAACAATGTATACCCCACAGGCTATAAATACTGAACAAAGAATACCCCAAAGGTTATAAATATTGAACAAAGAATACCCCACAGTCTATAAATACTGAACAAAGAATAACCCACATGCTATAAATACTGAACAAAGAATACCCCAGTCTATAAATACTGAACAAAGAATACCCCACAGGCTATAAATACTGAACAAAGAATACACCACAGGTTATAAATACTGAACAAAGAATACCTCACCGGCTATAAATACTGAACAATGTATACCCCACAGGCTATAAATATTGAACAAAGTATACACCACAGGCTATAAATACTGAACAAAGAATACCCCAAAGGTTATAAATACTGAACAAGGAATACCACACAAGCTATAAATACTGAACAAAGAATACCCCACAGTCTATAAAGACTGAACACAAAATACTAAACAGACTATAAATACTGAACAAAGTATACAAAACAGGCTATAAATACTGAACAAAGAATTCCCCACATGTTATAAATACTGAACTAAGAATACACCACGGGCTATAAATACTGAACAAAGTATACACCACAGGCTATAAATACTTAACAAAGTATACATCACAGGCTATAAATACTGAACAAAGAATACCCCATAGTCTATAAATACTGAACAAAGAATACCCCATAGTCTATAAATACTGAACAAAGAATACCCCATAGTCTATAAATACTGAACAAAGAATACCCCATAGTCTATAAATACTGAACAAAGTATACATCATAGGCTATAAATACTCAACAAAGAATACCCCATAGTCTATAAATACTGAACAAAGAATACCCCACAGGTTATAAATACTGAACAAAGAATACATCACCGGCTATAATTACTGAACAATGTATACCCCACAGGCTATAAATATTGAACAAAGTATACACCACAGGCTATAAATACTGAACAAAGAATACCCCAAAGGCTATAAATACTGAACAAGGAATACCACACAAGCTATAAATACTGAACAAAGAATACCCCACAGTCTATAAATACTGAACACAAAATACTAAACAGACTATAAATACTGAACAAAGTATACAAAACAGGCTATAAATACTGAACTAAGAATACACCACGGGCTATAAATACTGAACAAAGTATACACCACAGGCTATAAATACTGAACAAAGTATACCCCACAGGCTATAAATACTGAACAAAGTATACATCACAGGCTACAAATACTGAACAAAGAATAACCCACAGGCTATAAATACTGAACAAAGTATACCCGACAGGCTATAAATGCTGAACAAAGTATACATCACAGGGTACAAATATTGAGCAAAGAATAGCTCACAGGTTATACATACTTAACAAAAAATACCCACAGGTTATAAATACTGAACAAAGTATACCCGACAGGCTATAAATGCTGAACAAAGTATACATCACAGGGTACAAATATTGAGCAAAGAATAGCTCACAGGTTATACATACTTAACAAAAAATACCCACAGGTTATAAATACTGAACAAAGAATACCCCACAGTTTATAAATACTGAACAAAGAAGACCCCACAGGTTATAAATACTGAACAAAGAATACCCCACAGTCTATAAATACTGAACAAAGAATACCCCACAGGTTATAAATACTGAACAAAGAATACCCCACAGGTTATAAATACTGAACAAAGAATAACCCACAGGCTATAAATAATGAGCAAAGAATAGCTCACAGGTTATAAATACTGAGCAAAGAATAGCCCACAGGTTACAAATACTGAACAAGGAATACCCCATAGGTTATAAATACTGAACAAATAATACCCCACATGTTATAAATACTGAACAAAGAATAACCCACAGGCTATAAATTCTGAACAAAGAATACCCCACATGCTATAATGCTGAGCAAAGAATAACCCACAGGTTATAAATACTGAACAAAGAATACCCCACTGGCTATAAATACTGAGCTAAGAATAGCCCACAGGTTATAAATATTGAACAAGGAATAACCAACAGGCTATAAATATTGAGCAAAAATAGCCCACAGGTTATAAATACTGAGCAAAGAATAGCCCACAGGTTATAAATATTGAGCAAAGAATAACCCACAGGCTATAAATACTGAGCTAAGAATAGCAAACAGGTTATAAATATTGAACAAGGAATAACCAACAGGCTATAAATACTGAGCAAAAAATAGCCCACAGGTTATAAATACTGAGCAAAGAATAGCCCATAGGTTATAAATACTGAACAAAGAATAACCCACAGGCTATAAATACTGAACAAAGAATACCCCACAGGTTATAAATACTGAACAAGGAATAACCCACAGGCTATAAATTCTGAACAAAGACCACAGGCTATAAATACTGAACAAAGTATTCCCCACAGGCTATAAATTCTGAACAAATCAAAGTGCAGACTGCACCGAAGGAAAGGTTGCTTTGCAAGTATGAAATAAGATTCCTGCTTCATGTTTGACAGGAAATAAAACAAACCAATGTAAAATAAATCAGGTAAATTTAGAAACATATTAGATATAAATTAAAAAGACTAGAAAAAACTTTGCAATCCTCATAATTGATAGCCATAGCTCCCCTATGTCTTGCATGGCAATGTCCAGGGCATTGCTGTTGGAAACTCCAAAAATCATTTTGCTCAAACTGTAAATATCAGGTGCAAAATTCCACCATATGACAAAGGATTCTGCAAAAGTTGCATCTAATCCCACTCAGTGGTGCAAGTAGTTGTGGATAAGAGAATGGCAAGTCAATGTTTGCTATGGGAAATCCTAAATATCATTCTAATCAAAATATAAAATATCAGGTGTACAATAGCACTATGTGACAAAGAGTCCATACAAAATACCCCACAGTCTATAAATACTGAACAAAGAATACCCCACAGGCTATAAATACTGAACAAAGAATACCCCACAGGTTATAAATACTGAAGAAAGAATACCTCACCGGCTATAAATACTGAACAATGTATACCCCACAGGCTATAAATATTGAACAAAGAATACCCCAAAGGTTATAAATACTGAACAAGGAATACCACACAAGCAATAAATACTGAACAAAGAATACCCCACAGTCTATAAATACTGAACACAAAATACTAAACAGACTATAAATACTGAACAAAGTATACAAAACAGGCTATAAATACTGAACAAAGAATTCCCCACAGGCTATAAATACTGAACAAAGAAGACCCCACATGTTATAAATACTGAACAATGTATACTCCAAATAGTGAACAATGTATAACACACAGGCAATAAATACTGAACAAAGTATACCCGACAGGCTATAAATACTGAACAAAGTATACACCTACAGGCTATAAATACTGAACAAAGAATACCCGACAGGCTATAAATACTGAACAAAGAATACCCAACAGGCTATAAATACTGAACAAAGAATACCACACAGGCTATAACTACTGAACAAAGAATACCCCACAGGCTATAAATACTGAAAAAGGAATACCATACAGGCTATAAATGCTGAACAAAGTATACACAACAGGCTATAAATACTGAACAATGTATACACCACAGGCTATAAATACTGAACAAAGAATACCCCACAGGCTATAAATACTGAACAATGTATACCACACAGGCTATAAATACTGAACAAAGAATACCACACAGGCTATAAATACTGAACAAAGAATACATCACAGGCTATAAATACTGAACAATGTATACCACACAGGCTATAAATACTGAACAATGTATACCACACAGGCTATAAATACTGAACAAAGAATACCACACAGGCTATAAATACTGAACAAAGAATACACCACAGACTATATATACTGAACAAAGTATACATCACAGGCTATAAATACTGAACACAGTATACCCCACAGGCTATAAATACTGAACAAAGAATACACCACAGACTATAAATACTGAACAATGTATACATCACAGGCTATAATACTGAACAAAGAATACCCCACAGGTAATAAATACTGAACACAGTATACCCCACAGGCTATAAATACTGAACAAAGTATACACCACAGGCTATAAATACTAAACAAAGTATACACCACAGGCTATAAATACTGAACAAAGAATACACCACAGACTATAAATACTGAACAATGTATACATCACAGGCTATAATACTGAACAAAGAATACCCCACAGGTAATAAATACTGAACAATGTATACCCCACAGGCTATAAATACTGAACAAAGTATACACCACAGGCTATAAATACTGAACAAAGTATACCCCACAGGCTATAAATACTGAACAAAGAATACCCCACAGGTAATAAATACTGAACACAGTATACCCCACAGGCTATAAATACTGAACAAAGTATACCCCACAGGCTATAAATACTGAACAAAGTATACACTACAGGCTATAAATACTAAACAAAGTATACACCACAGGCTATAAATACTTAACAAAGTATACACCACAGGCTATAAATACTTAACAAAGTATACATCACAGGCTACATATACTGAACAATGTATACCCCACAGGCTATAAATATTGAACAAAGAATACCCCAAAGGTTATAAATACTGAACAAGGAATACCACACAAGCTATAAATACTGAACAAAGAATACCCCACAGACTATAAATACTGAACAAAGTATACAAAACAGGCTATAAATACTGAACAAAGAATTCCCCACAGGCTATAAATACTGAACAAAGAAGACCCCACATGTTATAAATACTGAACTAAGAATACCCCACAGGCTATAAATACTGAACAATGAATACCCCACAGGCTATAAATACTGAACAAAGTATACACCATCGGCTATAAATACTGAACAAAGAATAACCCGCAGGCTATAAATATTTAACAAAGTATACACCACAGGCTATAAATACTGAACAAAGTATACCCGACAGGCTATAAATACTGAACAAAGTATAACCCACAGGCAATAAATACTGAACAATGCATACACCACAGACTATAAATACTGAACAAAGTATACCCGACAGGCTATAAATACTGAACAAAGTATACACCACAGGCTATAAATACTTAACAAAGTATACACCACAGGCTATAAATACTTAACAAAGTATACACCACAGGCTATAAATACTTAACAAAGTATATACCACAGGCTATAAATACTTAACAAAGTATACACCACAGGCTATAAATACTTAACAAAGTATACACCACAGGCTATAAATACTTAACAAAGTATACACCACAGGCTATAAATACTTAACAAAGTATACACCACAGGCTATAAATACTTAACAAAGTATACACCACAGGATATAAATACTGAACAAAGTATACCCGACAGGCTATAAATGCTGAACAAAGAATAGCCCACAGGTTACAAATACTGAACAAGGAATACCCCAAAGGTTATAAATACTGAACAAAGAATACCCCACAGGTTATAAATACTGAACAAATAATAATCCACATGTTATAAATACTGAACAAAGAATAGCCCACAAGTTATAAATATTGAACAAGGAATAACCCACAGGCTATAAATACTGAGCAAAGAATAGATCACAGGTTATAAATACTGAACAATGTATACCCCACAGGCTATAAATACTAAACAATTTATACCCCACAGGTTATAAATACTGAACAAAGAATAACCCACAGGCTCTAAATACTGAACAATGTATACCACACAGGCTATAAATACTGAACAAAGAATACCACACAGGCTATAAATACCGAACAAAGAATACATCACAGGCTATAAATACTGAACAAAGAATACCACACAGGCTATAAATACTGAACAATGTATACACCACAGGCTATAAATACTTAACAAAGTATACACCACAGGCTATAAATACTGAGCAAAGAATAGCCCACAGGTTATAAATACTGAACAAAGAATACCCCACAGGTTATAAATATTGAACAAGGAATAACCCACAGGCTATAAATACTGAGCAAAGAATAGATCACAGGTTATAAATACTGAACAATGTATACCCCACAGGCTATAAATACTAAACAATTTATACCCCACAGGTTATAAATACTGAACAAAGAATAACACACAGGCTATAAATACTGAACAATGTATACCACACAGGCTATAAATACTGAACAAAGAATACCACACAGGCTATAAATACCGAACAAAGAATACATCACAGGCTATAAATACTGAACAAAGAATACCACACAGGCTATAAATACTGAACAATGTATACATCACAGGCTATAAATACTGAACAAAGTATACACCACAGGCTATAAATACTGAACAATGTATACCACACAGGCTATAAATACTGAACAAAGAATACCACACAGGCTATAAATACCGAACAAAGAATACATCACAGGCTATAAATACTGAACAAAGTATACACCACAGGCTATAAATACTGAACAATGTATACCACACAGGCTATAAATACTGAACAAAGAATACCACACAGGCTATAAATACCGAACAAAGAATACACCACAGGCTATAAATACTGAACAAAGTATACATCACAGGCTATAAATACTGAACAATGTATACACCACAGGTAATAAATACTGAACAATGTATACCCCACAGGCTATAAATACTGAACAAAGTATACATCACAGGCTATAAATACTGAACAATGTATACACCACAGGCTATAAATACTGAACAAAGTATACACCACAGGCTATAAATACTGAACAAAGTATAACCCACAGGCTATAAATACTGAACAAAGTATACATCACAGGCTATAAATACCGAACAAAGAATACATCACAGGCTATAAATACTGAACAAAGAATACACCACAGACTATAAATACTGAACAATGTATACATCACAGGCTATAATACTGAACAAAGAATACCCCACAGGTAATAAATACTGAACACAGTATACCCCACAGGCTATAAATACTGAACAAAGAATACCCCACAGGTTATAAATATTGAACAAGGAATAACCCACAGGCTATAAATACTGAGCAAAGAATAGATCACAGGTTATAAATACTGAACAATGTATACCCCACAGGCTATAAATACTGAACAATGTATACATCACAGGCTATAATACTGAACAAAGAATACCCCACAGGTAATAAATACTGAACACAGTATACCCCACAGGCTATAAATACTGAACAAAGAATACCCCACAGGTTATAAATATTGAACAAGGAATAACCCACAGGCTATAAATACTGAGCAAAGAATAGATCACAGGCTATAAATACTAAACAATTTATACCCCACAGGTTATAAATACTGAACAAAGAATAACCCACAGGCTATAAATACTGAACAATGTATACCACACAGGCTATAAATACTGAACAAAGAATACCACACAGGCTATAAATACCGAACAAAGAATACATCACAGGCTATAAATACCGAACAAAGAATACATCACAGGCTATAAATACTGAACAAAGAATACACTACAGGCTATAAATACTTAACAAAGTATACACCACAGGCTATAAATACTTAACAAAGTATACACCACAGGCTATAAATACTGAACAAAGAATACCCCACAGGCTATAAATGCTGAGCAAAGAATAACCCACAGGTTATAAATACTGAACAAAGAATACCCCACAGGCTATAAATGCTGAGCAAAGAATAACCCACATGTTATAAATACTGAACTAAGAATACACCATGGGTTATAAATACTGAACAAAGTATACATCACAGGCTATAAATACTGAACAATGTATACACCACAGGCTATAAATACTGAACAAAGTATACACCACAGGCTATAAATACTGAACAAAGTATAACCCACAGGCTATAAATACTGAACAAAGTATACATCACAGGCTATAAATACCGAACAAAGAATACATCACAGGCTATAAATACTGAACAAAGAATACACCACAGACTATAAATACTGAACAATGTATACATCACAGGCTATAATACTGAACAAAGAATACCCCACAGGTAATAAATACTGAACACAGTATACCCCACAGGCTATAAATACTGAACAAAGAATACCCCACAGGTTATAAATATTGAACAAGGAATAACCCACAGGCTATAAATACTGAGCAAAGAATAGATCACAGGTTATAAATACTGAACAATGTATACCCCACAGGCTATAAATACTGAACAATGTATACATCACAGGCTATAATACTGAACAAAGAATACCCCACAGGTAATAAATACTGAACACAGTATACCCCACAGGCTATAAATACTGAACAAAGAATACCCCACAGGTTATAAATATTGAACAAGGAATAACCCACAGGCTATAAATACTGAGCAAAGAATAGATCACAGGCTATAAATACTAAACAATTTATACCCCACAGGTTATAAATACTGAACAAAGAATAACCCACAGGCTATAAATACTGAACAATGTATACCACACAGGCTATAAATACTGAACAAAGAATACCACACAGGCTATAAATACCGAACAAAGAATACATCACAGGCTATAAATACCGAACAAAGAATACATCACAGGCTATAAATACTGAACAAAGAATACACTACAGGCTATAAATACTTAACAAAGTATACACCACAGGCTATAAATACTTAACAAAGTATACACCACAGGCTATAAATACTGAACAAAGAATACCCCACAGGCTATAAATGCTGAGCAAAGAATAACCCACAGGTTATAAATACTGAACAAAGAATACCCCACAGGCTATAAATGCTGAGCAAAGAATAACCCACATGTTATAAATACTGAACTAAGAATACACCATGGGTTATAAATACTGAACAAAGTATACATCACAGGCTATAAATACTGAACAAAGTATACCCCACAGGCTATAAATACTGAACAAAGAATACCCCACATGCTATAAATACTGAACAAAGTATACATCACAGGCTATAAATACTGAACAAAGAATAACCCACAGGCTATAAATACTGAACAAAGTATACCCGACAGGCTATAAATGCTGAACAAAGTATACATCACAGGGTACAAATACTGAACAAAGAATACCCCACAGGTTATAAATACTGAACAAAGAATAACCCACAGGCTATAAATACTGAGCAAAGAATAGCTCACAGATTATAAATACTTAACAAAAAATACCCACAGGTTACAAATACTGAACAAGGAATACCCCACAGTTTATAAATACTGAACAAAGAATACCCCACAGGTTATAAATACTGAACAAAGAATACCCCACAGTCTATAAATACTGAACAAAGAATACCCCACAGGTTATAAATACTGAACAAAGAATAACCTACAGGCTATAAATACTGAGCAAAGAATAGCTCACAGGTTATAAATACTGAGCAAAGAATAGCCCACAGGTTACAAATACTGAACAAGGAATACCCCACATGTTATAAATACTGAACAAATAATACCCCACATGTTATAAATACTGAACAAAGAATAACCCACAGGCTATAAATTCTGAACAAAGAATACCCCACAGGCTATAAATGCTGAGAAAAGAATAACCCACAGGTTATAAATACTGAACAAAGAATACCCCACAGGCTATAAATACTGAGCTAAGAATAGCCCACAGGTTATAAATATTGAACAAGGAATAACCAACAGGCTATAAATATTGAGCAAAAATAGCCCACAGGTTATAAATACTGAGCAAAGAATAGCCCACAGGTTATAAATACTGAGCAAAGAATAACCCACAGGCTATAAATACTGAGCTAAGAATAGCCCACAGGTTATAAATATTGAACAAGGAATAACAAACAGGCTATAAATACTGAGCAAAAAATAGCCCACAGGTTATAAATACTGAGCAAAGAATAGCCCACAGGTTATAAATACTGAACAAAGACCACAGGCTATAAATACTGAACAAAGAATAGCCCACAGGCTATAAATTCTGAACAAATCAAAGTGCAGACTGCACCGAAGGAAAGGTTGCTTTGCAAGTATGAAATAAGATTCCTGCTTCATGTTTGACAGGAAATAAAACAAACCAATGTAAAATAAATCAGGTAAATTTAGAAACATATTAGATATAAATTAAAAAGACTAGAAAAAACTTTGCAATCCTCATAATTGATAGCCATAGCTCCCCTATGTCTTGCATGGCAATGTCCAGGGCATTGCTGTTGGAAGCTCCAAAAATCATTTTGCTCAAACTGTAAATATCAGGTGCAAAATTCCACCATATGACAAAGGATTCTGCAAAAGTTGCATCTAATCCCACTCAGTGGTGCAAGTAGTTGTGGATAAGAGAATGGCAAGTCAATGTTTGCTATGGGAAATCCTAAATATCATTCTAATCAAAATATAAAATATCAGGTGTACAATAGCACTATGTGACAAAGAGTCCATACAAACTGCATCAAAATCCATTCAGTGCAATGATACAATTGAAGGTGTTTCTATCATAACTTTTATAAATATATTAATAAATAAGACAAAATTGCTGCTGCCCATTTCAGACATAAAAATCGCACCTGTTATATGGTTGGAATATATAACTTGCATCAAATACATGTATATATATGTAAATGTCTCCCTATAAATGTAAGTGAAGGCATAAGCTTCTAAAATATTCAAAACTAAAATAATTTATTTCTGTAATACTCAAGGGCTTCAGTTGCCGAGTGGTTGAGGTAGTATTCATCTACTATTGATCGAATGCCTGTCAGCACTTGTTTGAAACTTACTGCTGCCAGGTTGTGCTCAACTTCAATCTTGATTGACAATTATTAAAAGACTCCTACAATCTGGCTTTCTCCTCCAATAAAAACAGGACGCCCAAATATAGTTGAAAAATTGCTAAAAGTGGCATTAAACAATTGCACAGGGATCCGTGCAAATCGATTTACACATGCTTTCGAATGATACTGGGTCGATTTTTTTATATCGAGTCCCACACACTATAACAAGATTGACCGAGTATTATTCAAAAGCCCATGCAAATCAACTTTTATAAATCCTCTGGATTCAAACAAACAAAAAATTGTAAGACTGTATGAGGCAACATATATCTTTATAATCAGAATGCATGTCAACTAGTTTGTTTTCAATTTAAACAGTGTGTTTATAGCTTATACTAAAAGACACGATCGCATGGAGTGCTTTTCTGCTTGCATTTTTTAAAATTAATATTCAATATGCGATATTGTAACTTTTTATTACAAAAATCCAATAAAAAAATTTCCACTGTACATATTTTATACTATGTGTACTTGACTTTTGCTACGCAATCTGACACTTTTTGTTTTCAATGAGTGTCTTACAATGTTTAAAAAAGATCGCCTGCTTTGGTGACGTTCTATGTTATTCGCGGCTTAACCGCTAACGACATTACCCCAAGGTTTTCAAATGGAAAATAATCGCTTGCTCCAAGTTACAACTGTTCTAATTTTGGTCAAAATTTACCTTTGAAAATCACTGTATTAAATTAAAAAACAGCATTTCAACACGCTGAACAAATGTTAAAAAATAATTGCTGATTTCAATTTGCACCTTTTCGGATCTACATAAGGAACATAACATCGACCATAGGAGCTAAGAGGTTTTATTTGTCACTAAAAAAACTTCTGCTAAAACACACTGACTTGATCACACATAAAATAAAGAAAAATATTTCGTTTTGAATTTTGTTTAATAATAGATACTTAAAGCATAAAAATGCAACATCGTCTGAAACGACCGCAATTTCGTGAGGTAAACGTACACGGAATATTGGTATGTTTATTGGCTTGTTACGATGGGTGGTGACCGATTTCGACTCATGTAACGAGAAATATTAATGGTTCAGCATGAATTTCCAATTATAAACAATTAATCAAAAGGACCAGAAACAAATTGTTTCAGCTTTTACTGTGTAATAATGTAGCGAAATGGTGAGTGCAATTGATCACCGATGTCGAATAATCCATTTGCTATTCTTGTGTCACAAACACCAAAATTTCTTTTTCAATATATTTTTATTAGTTAGAAATTGTTATATTTAATTTAACTACTTGTATTTTATTAACGAAACTTCGACATGCCATTCTCCTTAAAAATTTGAATAGATGTAGCCGCTCTGCAAATCTGTACATCGACAAAGAACACTTTTGTGTTGATTTTCATTTAATTAGACACGTAAAAAACAGAATGCAAAACCGTATGAAACGACGTAATATTAGTTATCAGTTATACAATAAATGAGCCATAATAGGAAAGGACATGTATAGTAAAGTTGTTCAAGATAAATGTGGTGCACTGATTCATGTAATTGATAGATTCCTCCAATGTGACTTATATATCACGAGCGTAAGGTTTTATTACAAGCCGGCTGCAGTAGTTTCTATGTATTTGAGAGTTAGCAAGGGAAAGTTTGCTACGCAACCTTCCCAAAAACAACGAACAGGCTATAAATACTGAACAAAGAATACCCCACAAGCCATAAATACTGAACATATGCTATAAATACTGAACAAACAATATCCCACAAGCTATAAATACTGAAAAAAGAATACCTACCCCACAGGCTATAATACCCAACAAAGAATACCATAAATACTGAACACAGAATATCCAACATGCTATGAAAACAGAACAAAAAAAAACACCCCATAGGCAATAAATACTGAACAAAGAATACTCCACAGGCTATAAATATTGAACAAAGAATACACCACATGCTATAAATACCCTACAACTACATGTACAGTACCCACAGCCAAATGGCCTACATGTACACATGTACAGTACCCACTGCCAACTGACCTACATGTACAGTACCCACTGCCAACTGTCCTACATGTACACATGTACAGTACCCACTGCTAACTGACCTACATGTACACATGTACAGTACCCACTGCTAACTGGCCTACATGTACAGTACCCACTGCTAACTGACCTACATGTACAGTACCCACTGCCAACTGACCTACATGTACAGTACCCACTGCTAACTGACCTACATGTACAGTACCCACTGCTAACTGACCTACATGTACAGTACCCACTGCTAACTGACCTACATGTACAGTACCCACTGCCAACTGACCTACATGTCCAGTACCCACTGCTAACTGACATACATGTACAGTACCCACTGCCAACTGGCCTACATATACACATATACAGTACCCACTGCTAACTGGCCTACATGTACAGTGCCCACAGCTAACCGACCTACATGTACAGCACACACTGCTAACTGACCTACATGTACAGTACCCACTGCTAACTGACCTACATGTACAGTACCCACTGCTTACTGACCTACATGTACAGTACCCACTGCTTATTGACCTACATGTACAGTACCCACTGCTTACTGACCTACATGTACACATGTACAGTACCCACTGCCAGCTGACCTACATGTACAGTACCCACTGCTAACTGACCTACATGTACAGTACCCACTGCCAACTGGCCTACATGTACAGTACCCACTGCTAACTGACCTACATGTACAGTACCCACTGCTAACTGACCTACATGTACAGTACCCACTGCTAACTGACCTACATGTACAGTACCCACTGCCAACTGGCCTACATGTACACATGTACAGTACCCACTGCTAACTGTCCTACATGTACAGTACCCACTGCCAACTGACCTACATGTACAGTACCCACTGCCAGCTGGCCTACATGTACAGTACCCACTGCTTACTGACCTACATGTACAGTACCCACTGCCAACTGGCCTACATGTACACATGTACAGTACCCACTGCTAACTGGCCTACATGTACAGTACCCACTGCAAACTGGCCTACATGTACAGTACCCACTGCTAACTGACCTACATGTACAGTACCCAATGCCAACTGGCCTACATGTACACATGTACAGTACCCACTGCTAACTGGCCTACATGTACAGTACCCACTGCTAACTGGCCTACATGTACAGTACCCACTGCTAACTGACCTACATGTACACATGTACAGTACCCACTGCTAACTGACCTACATGTACAGTACCCACTGCTAACTGACCTACATGTACAGTACCCACTGCCAACTGGCCTACATGTACAGTACCCACTGCTAACTGACCTACATGTACAAATGTACAGTACCCACTGCCAACTGACCTACACGTACAGTACCCACTGCTAACTGACCTACATGTACAGTACCCACTGCTAACTGACCTACATGTACAGTACCCACTGCCAACTGGCCTACATGTACAGTACCCACTGCTAACTGACCTACATGTACAAATGTACAGTACCCACTGCCAACTGGCCTACATGTACAGTACCCACTGCTAACTGAACAACATATACACATATACAGTACCCACTGCTAACTGGCCTACAAGTACAGTACCCACTGCTAACTGACCTACATGTACAGTACCCACTGCTAACTGACCTACATGTACAGTACCCACTGCTAACTGACCTACATGTACAAATGTACAGTACCCACTGCCAACTGACCTACATGTACAGTACCCACTGCTAACTGACCTACATGTACAAATGTACAGTACCCACTGCCAACTGGCCTACATGTACAGTACCCACTGCTAACTGACCTACATGTACAGCACACACTGCTAACTGACCTACATGTACAGTACCCACTGCTAACTGACCTACATGTACAGTACCCACTGCTTACTGACCTACATGTACAGTACCCACTGCTTACTGACCTACATGTACCGTACCCACTGCTTACTGACCTACATGTACACATGTACAGTACCCACTGCCAACTGACCTACATGTACAGTAACCACTGCCAGCTGACCTACATGTACAGTACCCACTGCTAACTGACCTACATGTACAGTATCCACTGCCAACTGACCTACATGTACACATATACAGTAGCCACTGCTAACTGACCTACATGTACAGTACCCACTGCTAACTGACCTACATGTACAGTACCCACTGCCAACTGGCCTACATGTACACATATACAGTACCCACTGCCAACTGACCTACATGTACACATGTACAGTACCCACTGCTAACTGGCCTACATGTACAGTACCCACTGCTAACTGACCTACATGTACACATGTACAGTACCCACTGCTAACTGGCCTACATGTACAGTACCCACTGCTGACTGTCCTACATGTACAGTACCCACTGCCAACTGACCTACATGTACACATGTACAGTACCCACTGCTAACTGGCCTACATGTACAGTACCCACTGCTAACTGACCTACATGTACACATGTACAGTACCCACTGCTAACTGGCCTACATGTACAGTACCCACTGCTAACTGTCCTACATGTACAGTACCCACTGCCAGCTGGCCTACATGTACAGTACCCACTGCTTACTGACCTACATGTACAGTACCCACTGCCAACTGGCCTACATGTACAGTACCCACTGCTTACTGACCTACATGTACAGTACCCACTGCCAACTGGCCTACATGTACACATGTACAGTACCCACTGCTAACTGGCCTACATGTACAGTACCCACTGCAAACTGGCCTACATGTACAGTACCCACTGCTAACTGACCTACATGTACAGTACCCAATGCCAACTGGCCTACATGTACACATGTACAGTACCCACTGCTAACTGGCCTACATGTACAGTACCCACTGCTAACTGGCCTACATGTACAGTACCCACTGCTAACTGACCTACATGTACAGTACCCACTGCCAACTGACCTACATGTACAGTACCCACTGCTAACTGACCTACATGTACAGTACCCACTGCTAACTGACCTACATGTACAGTACCCACTGCTAACTGACCTACATGTACAAATGTACAGTACCCACTGCCAACTGACCTACATGTACAGTACCCACTGCTAACTGAACAACATGTACACATATACAGTACCCACTGCCAACTGACATACATGTACAGTACCCACTGCTAACTGACCTACATGTACAGTACCCACTGCTAACTGACCTACATGTACAAATGTACAGTACCCACTGCCAACTGACCTACATGTACAGTACCCACTGCTAAATGACCTACATGTACACATGTACAGTACCCACTGCCAACTGACCTACATGTACAGTACCCACTGCTAACTGAACAACATGTACACATGTACAGTACCCTCTGCTAACTGGCCTACATGTACAGTACCCACTGCTAACTGACCTACATGTACAGTACCCACTGCTAACTGACCTACATGTACAGTACCCACTGCCAACTGGCCTACATGTACACATGTACAGTACCCACTGCTTACTGACCTACATGTACAGTACCCACTGCTAACTTGCCTACATGTACAGTACCCACTGCTAACTGACCTACATGTACAGTACCCACTGCCAACTGACCTACATGTACACATATACAGTACCCACTGCCAACTGACCTACATGTACAGTAGCCACTTCTAACTGGCCTACATGTACACATGAACAGTACCGACTTCTAACTGACCTACATGTACAGTACCCACTGCTAACTGACCTACATGTACAGTACCCACTGCCAACTGGCCTACATGTACACATGTACAGTACCCACTGCTAACTGGCCTACATGTACAGTACCCACTGCCAACTGACCTACATGTACAGTACCAACTGCTTACTGACCTACATGTACAGTACCCACTGCCAACTGGCCAACATGTACACATGTACAGTACCAACTGCTAACTGGCCTACATGTACAGTACCCACTGCTAACTGGCCTACATGTACAGTACCCACTGTTAACTGACCTACATGTACAGTACCCACTGCCAACTGACCTACATGTACAGTACCCACTGCTAACTGGCCTACATGTACAGTACCCACTGCTAACTGACCTACATGTACAGTACCCACTGCTAACTGACCTACATGAAAACATATACAGTACCCACTGCCAACTGACCTACATGTACAGTACCCACTGCCAACTGACCTACATGTACAGTAGCCACTTCTAACTGACCTACATGTACACATGAACAGTACCGACTTCTAACTGACCTACATGTACAGTACCCACTGCTAACTGACCTACATGTACAGTACCCACTGCCAACTGGCCTACATGTACACATGTACAGTACCCACTGCTAACTGGCCTACATGTACAGTACCCACTGCTAACTGACCTACATGTACAGTACCCACTGCTAACTGACCTACATGTACAGTACCCACTGCCAACTGACCTACATGTACAGTACCCACTGCCAACTGGCCTACATGTACACATGTACAGTACCCACTGCTAACTGACCTACATGTACAGTACCCACTGCTAACTGACCTACATGTACATTACCCACTGCTAACTGACCTACATGTACAGTACCCACTGCTAACTGACCTACATGTACAGTACCCACTGCTAACTGACCTACATGTACACATGTACAGTACCCACTGCTAACTGACCTACATGTACAGTACCCACTGCTAACTGGCCTACATGTACAGTACCCACTGCTAACTGACCTACATATACAGTACCCACTGCCAACTGACCTACATGTACAGTACCCACTGCCAACTGACCTACATGTACAGTAGCCACTTCTAACTGACCTACATGTACACATGAACAGTACCGACTTCTAACTGACCTACATGTACAGTACCCACTGCTAACTGACCTACATGTACAGTACCCACTGCCAACTGGCCTACATGTACACATGTACAGTACCCACTGCTAACTGGCCTACATGTACAGTACCCACTGCCAACTGACCTACATGTACAGTACCCACTGCTTACTGACCTACATGTACAGTACCCACTGCCAACTGGCCAACATGTACACATGTACAGTACCAACTGCTAACTGGCCTACATGTACAGTACCCACTGCTAACTGGCCTACATGTACAGTACCCACTGTTAACTGACCTACATGTACAGTACCCACTGCCAACTGACCTACATGTACAGTACCCACTGCTAACTGGCCTACATGTACAGTACCCACTGCTAACTGACCTACATGTACAGTACCCACTGCCAACTGACCTACATGTACACATATACAGTACCCACTGCCAACTGACCTACATGTACAGTACCCACTGCCAACTGACCTACATGTACAGTAGCCACTTCTAACTGACCTACATGTACACATGTACAGTACCCACTGCTAACTGGCCTACATGTACAGTACCCACTGCTAACTGGCCTACATGTACAGTACCCACTGCTAACTGACCTACATGTACACATGTACAGTACCAACTGCTAACTGACCTACATGTACACATGTACAGTACCCACTGCTAACTAGCCTACATGTACAGTACCCACTGCTAACTGACCTACATGTACAGTACCCACTGCTAACTGACCTACATGTACAGTACCCACTGCTAACTGACCTACATGTACAGTACCCACTGCTAACTGACCTACATGTACACATGTACAGTACCCACTGCAAACTGACCTACATGTACACATGTACAGTATCCACTGCTAACTAGCCTACATGTACAGTACAAACTGCTAACTGGCCTACATGTACAGTATCCACTGCTAACTGACCTACATGTACACATGTACAGTACCCACTTCTAACTGACCTACATGTACAGTACCCACTGCTAACTGACCTACATGTACACATGTACAGTACCCACTGACAACTGACCTACATGTACAGTACCCACTGCCAACTGACCTACATGTACAGTACCCACTGCCAACTGACCTACATGTACAGTAGCCACTTCTAACTGACCTACATGTACACATGAACAGTACCGACTTCTAACTGACCTACATGTACAGTACCCACTGCTAACTGACCTACATGTACAGTACCCACTGCCAACTGGCCTACATGTACACATGTACAGTACCCACTGCTAACTGGCCTACATGTACAGTACCCACTGCCAACTGACCTACATGTACAGTACCCACTGCTTACTGACCTACATGTACAGTACCCACTGCCAACTGGCCTACATGTACACATGTACAGTACCAACTGCTAACTGGCCTACATGTACAGTACCCACTGCTAACTGGCCTACATGTACAGTACCCACTGTTAACTGACATACATGTACAGTACCCACTGCCAACTGGCCTACATGTACACATGTACAGTACCCACTGCCAACTGACCTACATGTACAGTACCCACTGCTAACTGGCCTACATGTACACATGTACAGTACCCACTGCTAACTGACCTACATGTACAGTACCCACTGCTAACTGGCCTACATGTACAGTACCCACTGCTAACTGACCTACATGTACACATGAACAGTACCCACTGCTAACTGACCTACATGTACACATGTACAGTACCCACTGCTAACTAGCCTACATGTACAGTACCCACTGCTAACTGACCTACATGTACAGTACCCACTGCTAACTGACCTACATGTACAGTACCCACTGCTAACTGACCTACATGTACACATGTACAGTACCCACTGCTAACTGGCCTACATGTACAGTACCCACTGCTAACTGGCCTACATGTACAGTACCCACTGCTAACTGGCCTACATGTACAGTACCCACTGCTAACTGACCTACATGTACAGTACCCACTGCTTACTGACCTACATGTACAGTACCCACTGCCAACTGGCCTACATGTACACATGTACAGTACCAACTGCTAACTGGCCTACATGTACAGTACCCACTGCTAACTGGCCTACATGTACAGTACCCACTGTTAACTGACATACATGTACAGTACCCACTGCCAACTGGCCTACATGTACACATGTACAGTACCCACTGCCAACTGACCTACATGTACAGTACCCACTGCTAACTGGCCTACATGTACACATGTACAGTACCCACTGCTAACTGACCTACATGTACAGTACCCACTGCTAACTGGCCTACATGTACAGTACCCACTGCTAACTGACCTACATGTACACATGAACAGTACCCACTGCTAACTGACCTACATGTACACATGTACAGTACCCACTGCTAACTAGCCTACATGTACAGTACCCACTGCTAACTGACCTACATGTACAGTACCCACTGCTAACTGACCTACATGTACAGTACCCACTGCTAACTGACCTACATGTACACATGTACAGTACCCACTGCTAACTGGCCTACATGTACAGTACCCACTGCTAACTGGCCTACATGTACAGTACCCACTGCTAACTGGCCTACATGTACAGTACCCACTGCTAACTGGCCTACATGTACAGTACCCACTGCTAACTGACCTACATGTACACATGTACAGTACCCACTGCTAACTGACCTACATGTACACATGTACAGTACCCACTGCTAACTAGCCTACATGTACAGTACCCACTGCTAACTGACCTACATGTACAGTACCCACTGCTAACTGACCTACATGTACAGTACCCACTGCTAACTGACCTACATGTACACATGTACAGTACCCACTGCTAACTGACCTACATGTACAGTACCCACTGCTAACTGACCTACATGTACAGTACCCACTGCCAACTGGCCTACATGTACAGTACCCACTGCTTACTGACCTACATGTACAGTACCCACTGCCAACTGGCCTACATGTACACATGTACAGTACCCACTGCCAACTGGCCTACATGTACACATGTACAGTACCCACTGCCAACTGGCCTACATGTACAGTACCCACTGCTTACTGACCTACATGTACAGTACCCACTGCCAACTGGCCTACATGTACACATGTACAGTACCCACTGCTAACTGGCCTACATGTACAGTACCCACTGCAAACTGGCCTACATGTACAGTACCCACTGCTAACTGACCTACATGTACAGTACCCAATGCCAACTGGCCTACATGTACACATGTACAGTACCCACTGCTAACTGGCCTACATGTACAGTACCCACTGCTAACTGACCTACATGTACAGTACCCACTGCCAACTGACCTACATGTACACATATACAGTACCCACTGCCAACTGACCTACATGTACAGTACCCACTGCCAACTGACCTACATGTACAGTAGCCACTTCTAACTGACCTACATGTACACATGTACAGTACCCACTGCTAACTGGCCTACATGTACAGTACCCACTGCTAACTGGCCTACATGTACAGTACCCACTGCTAACTTACCTACATGTACACATGTACAGTACCAACTGCTAACTGACCTACATGTACACATGTACAGTACCCACTGCTAACTAGCCTACATGTACAGTACCCACTGCTAACTGACCTACATGTACAGTACCCACTGCTAACTGACCTACATGTACAGTACCCACTGCTAACTGACCTACATGTACAGTACCCACTGCTAACTGACCTACATGTACACATGTACAGTACCCACTGCAAACTGACCTACATGTACACATGTACAGTATCCACTGCTAACTAGCCTACATGTACAGTACAAACTGCTAACTGGCCTACATGTACAGTATCCACTGCTAACTGACCTACATGTACACATGCACAGTACCCACTTCTAACTGACCTACATGTACAGTACCCACTGCTAACTGACCTACATGTACACATGTACAGTACCCACTGACAACTGACCTACATGTACAGTACCCACTGCCAACTGACCTACATGTACAGTACCCACTGCCAACTGACCTACATGTACAGTAGCCACTTCTAACTGACCTACATGTACACATGAACAGTACCGACTTCTAACTGACCTACATGTACAGTACCCACTGCTAACTGACCTACATGTACAGTACCCACTGCCAACTGGCCTACATGTACACATGTACAGTACCCACTGCTAACTGGCCTACATGTACAGTACCCACTGCCAACTGACCTACATGTACAGTACCCACTGATTACTGACCTACATGTACAGTACCCACTGCCAACTGGCCTACATGTACACATGTACAGTACCAACTGCTAACTGGCCTACATGTACAGTACCCACTGCTAACTGGCCTACATGTACAGTACCCACTGTTAACTGACATACATGTACAGTACCCACTGCCAACTGGCCTTCATGTACACATGTACAGTACCCACTGCCAACTGACCTACATGTACAGTACCCACTGCTAACTGGCCTACATGTACACATGTACAGTACCCACTGCTAACTGACCTACATGTACAGTACCCACTGCTAACTGGCCTACATGTACAGTACCCACTGCTAACTGACCTACATGTACACATGAACAGTACCCACTGCTAACTGACCTACATGTACACATGTACAGTACCCACTGCTAACTAGCCTACATGTACAGTACCCACTGCTAACTGACCTACATGTACAGTACCCACTGCTAACTGACCTACATGTACAGTACCCACTGCTAACTGACCTACATGTACACATGTACAGTACCCACTGCTAACTGGCCTACATGTACAGTACCCACTGCTAACTGGCCTACATGTACAGTACCCACTGCTAACTGGCCTACATGTACAGTACCCACTGCTAACTGACCTACATGTACAGTACCCACTGCTTACTGACCTACATGTACAGTACCCACTGCCAACTGGCCTACATGTACACATGTACAGTACCAACTGCTAACTGGCCTACATGTACAGTACCCACTGCTAACTGGCCTACATGTACAGTACCCACTGTTAACTGACATACATGTACAGTACCCACTGCCAACTGGCCTACATGTACACATGTACAGTACCCACTGCCAACTGACCTACATGTACAGTACCCACTGCTAACTGGCCTACATGTACACATGTACAGTACCCACTGCTAACTGACCTACATGTACAGTACCCACTGCTAACTGGCCTACATGTACAGTACCCACTGCTAACTGACCTACATGTACACATGAACAGTACCCACTGCTAACTGACCTACATGTACACATGTACAGTACCCACTGCTAACTAGCCTACATGTACAGTACCCACTGCTAACTGACCTACATGTACAGTACCCACTGCTAACTGACCTACATGTACAGTACCCACTGCCAACTGACCTACATGTACACATGTACAGTACCCACTGCTAACTGGCCTACATGTACAGTACCCACTGCTAACTGGCCTACATGTACAGTACCCACTGCTAACTGGCCTACATGTACAGTACCCACTGCTAACTGGCCTACATGTACAGTACCCACTGCTAACTGACCTACATGTACACATGTACAGTACCCACTGCTAACTGACCTACATGTACACATGTACAGTACCCACTGCTAACTAGCCTACATGTACAGTACCCACTGCTAACTGACCTACATGTACAGTACCCACTGCTAACTGACCTACATGTACAGTACCCACTGCTAACTGACCTACATGTACAGTACCCACTGCTAACTGACCTACATGTACAGTACCCACTGCCAACTGGCCTACATGTACAGTACCCACTGCTTACTGACCTACATGTACAGTACCCACTGCCAACTGGCCTACATGTACACATGTACAGTACCCACTGCCAACTGGCCTACATGTACACATGTACAGTACCCACTGCCAACTGGCCTACATGTACAGTACCCACTGCTTACTGACCTACATGTACAGTACCCACTGCCAACTGGCCTACATGTACACATGTACAGTACCCACTGCTAACTGGCCTACATGTACAGTACCCACTGCAAACTGGCCTACATGTACAGTACCCACTGCTAACTGACCTACATGTACAGTACCCAATGCCAACTGGCCTACATGTACACATGTACAGTACCCACTGCTAACTGGCCTACATGTACAGTACCCACTGCTAACTGGCCTACATGTACAGTACCCACTGCTAACTGGCCTACATGTACAGTACCCACTGCTAACTGACCTACATGTACAGTACCCACTGCTAACTGACCTACATGTACAGTACCCACTGCTAACTGACCTACATGTACAGTACCCACTGCTAACTGACCTACATGTACAAATGTACAGTACCCACTGCCAACTGACCTACATGTACAGTACCCACTGCTAACTGACCTACATGTACACATGTACAGTACCCACTGCCAACTGACCTACATGTACAGTACCCACTGCTAACTGAACAACATGTACACATGTACAGTACCCTCTGCTAACTGGCCTACATGTACAGTACCCACTGCTAACTGGCCTACATGTACAGTACCCACTGCTAACTGACCTACATGTACACATGTACAGTACCCACTGCTAACTGGCCTACATGTACAGTACCCACTGCTAACTGTCCTACATGTACACATGTACAGTACCCACTGCTAACTGACCTACATGTACACATGTACAGTACCCACTGCTAACTAGCCTACATGTACAGTACCCACTGCTAACTGACCTACATGTACAGTACCCACTGCTAACTGACCTCATGTACAGTACCCACTGCTAACTGACCTACATGTACACATGTACAGTACCCACTGCCAACTGACCTACATGTACAGTACCCACTGCTAACTGACCTACATGTACACATGTACAGTACCCACTGCAAACTGACCTACATGTACACATGTACAGTATCCACTGCTAACTAGCCTACATGTACAGTACCCACTGCCAGCTGACCTACATGTACAGTACCCACTGCTAACTGACCTACATGTACAGTACCCACTGCCAACTGACCTACATGTACACATATACAGTAGCCACTGCTAACTGACCTACATGTACAGTACCCACTGCTAACTGACCTACATGTACAGTACCCACTGCCAACTGGCCTACATGTACACATGTACAGTACCCACTGCTAACTGTCCTACATGTACAGTACCCACTGCCAACTGACCTACATGTACAGTACCCACTGCCAACTGACCTACATGTACAGTACTCACTGCTAACTGGCCTAAATGTACAGTACCCACTGCTAACTGACCTACATGTACACATGTACAGTACCCACTGCTAACTGTCCTACATGTACAGTACCCACTGCCAACTGACCTACATGTACAGTACCCACTGCCAACTGACCTACATGTACAGTACTCACTGCTAACTGACCTAGATGTACAGTACCCACTGCCAACTGACCTACATGTAGAGTACCCACTGCCAGCTGGCCTACATGTACAGTACCCACTGCTTACTGACCTGCATGTACAGTACCCACTGCCAACTGGCCTACATGTACAGTACCCACTGCTTACTGACCTACATGTACAGTACCCACTGCCAACTGGCCTACATGTACACATGTACAGTACCCACTGCTAACTGGCCTACATGTACAGTACCCACTGCAAACTGGCCTACATGTACAGTACCCACTGCTAACTGGCCTACATGTACAGTACCCACTGCTAACTGACCTACATGTACAGTACCCACTGCTAACTGGCCTACATGTACAGTACCCACTGCTAACTGACCTACATGTACAAATGTACAGTACCCACTGCCAACTGACCTACATGTACAGTACCCACTGCTAACTGACCTACATGTACACATGTACAGTACCCACTGCCAACTGACCTACATGTACAGTACCCACTGCTAACTGAACAACATGTACACATGTACAGTACCCTCTGCTAACTGGCCTACATGTACAGTACCCACTGCTAACTGGCCTACATGTACAGTACCCACTGCTAACTGACCTACATGTACAGTACCCACTGCCAACTGACCTACATGTACACATGTACAGTACCCACTGCCAACTGACCTACATGTACACATATACAGTACCCACTGCCAACTGACCTACATGTACAGTAGCCACTTCTAACTGACCTACATGTACACATTAACAGTACCGACTTCTAACTGACCTACATGTACAGTACCCACTGCTAACTGACCTACATGTACAGTACCCACTGCCAACTGGCCTACATGTACACATGTACAGTACCCACTGCTAACTGGCTTACATGTACAGTACCCACTGCCAACTGACCTACATGTACAGTACCCACTGCTTACTGACCTACATGTACAGTACCCAATGCCAACTGGCCAACATGTACAAATGTACAGTACCAACTGCTAACTGGCCTACATGTACAGTACCCACTGCTAACTGGCCTACATGTACAGTACCCACTGTTAACTGACCTACATGTACAGTACCCACTGCCAACTGACCTACATGTACAGTAACCACTGCTAACTGGCCTACATGTACAGTACCCACTGCTAACTGACCTACATGTACAGTACCCACTGCTAACTGACCTACATGAAAACATATACAGTACCCACTGCCAACTGACCTACATGTACACATATACAGTACCCACTGCCAACTGACCTACATGTACAGTACCCACTGCCAACTGACCTACATGTACAGTAGCCACTTCTAACTGACCTACATGTACACATGAACAGTACCGACTTCTAACTGACCTACATGTACAGTACCCACTGCTAACTGACCTACATGTACAGTACCCACTGCCAACTGGCCTACATGTACACATGTACAGTACCCACTGCTAACTGCCCTACATGTACAGTACCCACTGCCAACTGACCTACATGTACAGTACCCACTGCTTACCGACCTACATGTACAGTACCCACTGCCAACTGGCCTACATGTACACATGTACAGTACCAACTGCTAACTGGCCTACATGTACAGTACCCACTGCTAACTGGCCTACATGTACAGTACCCACTGTTAACTGACCTACATGTACAGTACCCACTGCCAACTGACCTACATGTACAGTACCCACTGCTAACTGGCCTACATGTACAGTACCCACTGCTAACTGGCCTACATGTACAGTACCCACTGCTAACTGACCTACATGGACACATGTACAGTACCAACTGCTAACTGACCTACATGTACACATGTACAGTACCCACTGCTAACTAGCCTACATGTACAGTACCCACTGCTAACTGACCTACATGTACAGTACCCACTGCTAACTGACCTACATGTACAGTACCCACTGCTAACTGACCTACATGTACAGTACCCACTGCTAACTGACCTACATGTACACATGTACAGTACCCACTGCAAACTGACCTACATGTACACATGTACAGTATCCACTGCTAACTAGCCTACATGTACAGTACAAACTGCTAACTGGCCTACATCTACAGTATCCACTGCTAACTGACCTACATGTACACATGTACAGTACCCACTTCTAACTGACCTACATGTACAGTACCCACTGCTAACTGACCTACATGTACACATGTACAGTACCCACTGACAACTGACCTACATGTACAGTACCCACTGCCAACTGACCTACATGTACAGTACCCACTGCCAACTGACCTATATGTACAGTAGCCACTTCTAACTGACCTACATGTACACATGAACAGTACCGACTTCTAACTGACCTACATGTACAGTACCCACTGCTAACTGACCTACATGTACAGTACCCACTGCCAACTGGCCTACATGTACACATGTACAGTACCCACTGCTAACTGGCCTACATGTACAGTACCCACTGCCAACTGACCTACATGTACAGTACCCACTGCTTACTGACCTACATGTACAGTACCCACTGCCAACTGGCCTACATGTACACATGTACAGTACCAACTGCTAACTGGCCTACATGTACAGTACCCACTGCTAACTGGCCTACATGTACAGTACCCACTGCTAACTGACCTACATGTACACATGTACAGTACCCACTGCTAACTGACCTACATGTACACATGTACAGTACCCACTGCTAACTAGCCTACATGTACAGTACCCACTGCTAACTGACCTACATGTACAGTACCCACTGCTAACTGACCTACATGTACAGTACCCACTGCTAACTGACCTACATGTACACATGTACAGTACCCACTGCCAACTGACCTACATGTACAGTACCCACTGCTAACTGACCTACATGTACACATGTACAGTACCCACTGCAAACTGACCTACATGTACACATGTACAGTATCCACTGCTAACTAGCCTACATGTACAGTACCCACTGCTAACTGGCCTACATGTACAGTATCCACTGCTAACTGACCTACATGTACACATGTACAGTACCCACTTCTAACTGACCTACATGTACAGTACCCACTGCTAACTGACCTACATGTACACATGTACAGTACCCACTGACAACTGACCTACATGTACAGTACCCACTGCTAACTGACCTACATGTACAGTACCCATTGCTAACTGACCTACATGTACAGTACACACTGCCAACTGACCTACATGTACAGTACCCACTGCTAACTGAACAACATGTACACATGTACAGTACCCACTGCTAACTGGCCTACATGTACAGTACCCACTGCTAACTGGCCTACATGTACAGTACCCACTGCTAACTGACCTACATGTACAGTACCCACTGCTAACTGGCCTACATGTACACATATACAGTACCCACTGCTAACTGGCCTACATGTACAGTACCCACTGCTAACTGACCTACATGTACAGTACCCACTGCTAACTGGCCTACATGTACACATATACAGTACCCACTGCTAACTGGCCTACATGTACAGTACCCACTGCCAACTGACCTACATGTACACATATACAGTACCCACTGCCAACTGACCTACATGTACAGTACCCACTGCCAACTGACCTACATGTACAGTAGCCACTTCTAACTGACCTACATGTACACATGAACAGTACCCACTTCTAACTGACCTACATGTACAGTACCCACTGCTAACTGACCTACATGTACAGTACCCACTGCCAACTGGCCTACATGTACACATGTACAGTACCCACTGCTAACTGGCCTACATGTACAGTAACAAAATGCCAACTGACCTACATGTACAGTACCCACTGCTAACTGACCTACATGTACAGTACCCACTGCCAACTGGCCTACATGTACACATGTACAGTACCCACTGCTAACTGACCTACATGTACAGTACCCACTGCTAACTGGCCTACATGTACATAACCCACTGCTAACTTGCCTACATGTACAGTACCCAATGCCAACTGACCTACATGTACAGTACCCACTGCTAACTGACCTACATGTACAGTACCCACTGCTAACTGACCTACATGTACAGTACCCACTGCCAACTGGCCTACATGTACACATGTACAGTACCCACTGCTAACTGACCTACATGTACAGTACCCACTGCTAACTGGCCTACATGTACATAACCCACTGCTAACTAGCCTACATGTACAGTACAAACTGCTAACTGGCCTACATGTACAGTATCCACTGCTAACTGACCTACATGTACACATGTACAGTACCCACTTCTAACTGACCTACATGTACAGTACCCACTGCTAACTGACCTACATGTACACATGTACAGTACCCACTGACAACTGACCTACATGTACAGTACCCACTGCCAACTGACCTACATGTACAGTACCCACTGCCAACTGACCTACATGTACAGTAGCCACTTCTAACTGACCTACATGTACACATGAACAGTACCGACTTCTAACTGACCTACATGTACAGTACCCACTGCTAACTGACCTACATGTACAGTACCCACTGCCAACTGGCCTACATGTACACATGTACAGTACCCACTGCTAACTGGCCTACATGTACAGTACCCACTGCCAACTGACCTACATGTACAGTACCCACTGCTTACTGACCTTCATGTACAGTACCCACTGCCAACTGGCCTACATGTACACATGTACAGTACCAACTGCTAACTGGCCTACATGTACAGTACCCACTGCTAACTGGCCTACATGTACAGTACCCACTGCTAACTGACCTACATGTACACATGTACAGTACCCACTGCTAACTGACCTACATGTACACATGTACAGTACCCACTGCTAACTAGCCTACATGTACAGTACCCACTGCTAACTGACCTACATGTACAGTACCCACTGCTAACTGACCTACATGTACACATGTACAGTACCCACTGCCAACTGACCTACATGTACAGTACCCACTGCTAACTGACCTACATGTACACATGTACAGTACCCACTGCAAACTGACCTACATGTACACATGTACAGTATCCACTGCTAACTAGCCTACATGTACAGTACCCACTGCTAACTGGCCTACATGTACAGTATCCACTGCTAACTGACCTACATGTACACATGTACAGTACCCACTTCTAACTGACCTACATGTACAGTACCCACTGCTAACTGACCTACATGTACACATGTACAGTACCCACTGACAACTGACCTACATGTACAGTACCCACTGCTAACTGACCTACATGTACAGTACCCATTGCTAACTGACCTACATGTACAGTACACACTGCCAACTGACCTACATGTACAGTACCCACTGCTAACTGAACAACATGTACACATGTACAGTACCCACTGCTAACTGGCCTACATGTACAGTACCCACTGCTAACTGGCCTACATGTACAGTACCCACTGCTAACTGACCTACATGTATAGTACCTACTGCCAACTGACCTACATGTACACATATACAGTACCCACTGCCAACTGACCTACATGTACAGTACCCACTGCCAACTGACCTACATGTACAGTAGCCACTTCTAACTGACCTACATGTACACATGAACAGTACCCACTTCTAACTGACCTACATGTACAGTACCCACTGCTAACTGACCTACATGTACAGTACCCACTGCCAACTGGCCTACATGTACACATGTACAGTACCCACTGCTAACTGGCCTACATGTACAGTACCCAATGCCAACTGACCTACATGTACAGTACCCACTGCTAACTGACCTACATGTACAGTACCCATTGCCAACTGGCCTACATGTACACATGTACAGTACCCACTGCTAACTGACCTACATGTACAGTACCCACTGCTAACTGGCCTACATGTACATAACCCACTGCTAACTTGCCTACATGTACAGTACCCACTGCCAACTTACCTACATGTACAGTACCCACTGCTAACCATGCTAACTGACCTACATGTACAGTACCCACTGCTAACCATGCTAACTGACCTACATGTACAGTACCCACTGCTAACTGACCTACATGTACACATGTACAGTACCCACTGCCAACTGGCCTACATGTACAGTACCCACTGCCAACTGACCAACATGTACAGTACCCACTGCTAACTGGCCTACATGTACACATGTACAGTACCCACTGCTAACTGGCCTACATGTACAGTACCCACTGCTAACTGACCTACATGTACAGTACCCACTGCTAACTGACCTACATGTACAGTACCCACTGCTAACTGGCCTACCCAGCGCCAAATGATGCTACCACTGCCATATTACCTACCTAATGCAGGGACAACGTTGCTAAAGTATTTATGGCCTCCCCTCACCGCATTCCCATTCCCCTTCTGGTGGCACCATTTCTGAAGGGTTAAATAATCCCAACCATGGTAATCATGATTTTGAACTCCGTTGTTTTTTTGTCTGAACAATGATAGATACATCTTTACTGGAAAGTAAAAGGAAATAGTACTTTCGTTTCACACTCTATGATTACACTATCTGTGGCATGATTTCAAAATGATTTCAAATTACCGTATTTATACATGCGCCATCAGCTGTTCAGTTTGTTAATTGCATATACTGTTTTATCTAACAGTGCATGGGATTAAATTTAAAGTTCATGTTGTATTAAATGTTTTTTCATCAAATATGATATATATATATATATATATATATATATGCATCAGTTTTCCAAGTTAGCTTTTTTTAAAGCCATTTTTAATGCAAATGTTTCATAACAAAACTTAAATGTAATTTTTTGATATTGCAATATTGTTTTTTACAGCATGGTATGTTGGTGGATTAAGTAAACAACTTCGATTGAAACTTGATTGTGCACATCAAATGGTGAAACTGTATTCCTGAAGCAATGTACATGCCAGCTCTTCAAACATTAGCAAAACTGTTTTTCATTTATGACATGAATACTCTGATATTGCTTCCACAGCAATGTACTAGAGTGTTCTACTTGTTGTGGTGACAACCAGATTTCCACAGTAACGTGCTAGAGTGTATCTCCTTGCTGTAGTGACAACAAGACTTCAACAGCAATGTACTAGAGTGTCTCTCCTTACTGTGGTGACAAGACTTCGACAGCAATGTACTAGTGCTCGTTGCTGGGGTGACACAACTTCCACAGCAATGTACTAGAGTGTGCCTCCTTGCTGTGATGACAAAACGACTTCCACAGCAATGTACTAGAGTATGTCTCCTTGCTGTGGTGACAAGACGACTTCCACAGCAATGTTCTAGTGTCTCCTTGCTGTGGTGACAAGACGACTTCCACAGCAATGTACTAGTGTCTCCTTGCTGTGGTGACAACAAGACATCTACAGCAATGTACTAGAGTGTGTCTCCTTGCTGTGGTGACAAGACGACTTCCACAGCAATGTACAAGATTGTGTCTCCTTGCTGTGGTGACAAGAGGACTTCCACAGCAATGTACTAGAGTGTGTCTCCTTGCTGTGGTGACAAGACTTCCACAGCAATGTATAAAGAGTGTGTCTCCTTGCTGTGGTGACAAGACTTCCTCAGCAATGTACTAGAGTGTGTCTCCTTGCTGTGGTGACAAGACTGCAACAGCAATGTTCTAGAGTGTCTCTCCTTGCTGTGGTGACAAGACTTCCACATCAATGTACTAGTGTCTTGTTGCTGGGGTGGCACAACTTCCACAGCAATGTACTAGAGTGTGACAACAATATTTCCACAGCAATGTACTAGAGTGTGACAACAAGACTTCCACAACAATGTACTAGAGTGTGTCTCCTTGCTGTGGTGACAAGACGACTTCCACAGCAATGTACTGGAGTGTGTCTTCTTGCTGTGGTGACAAGACTTCCACAGCAATGTACTAGAGTGTGTCTCCTTGCTGTGGTGACAAGACTTCCACAGCAATGTACTAGAGTGTGTCTCCTTGCTTTGGTGACAACAAGATTTCCACAGCAACGTACTAGAGCATGTCTCCTTGCTGTGGTGACCACGAGACTTCCACAGCAATGTACTAGAGTGTGTCTCCTTGCTGTGGTGACATTAAGATTTCCACAGCAATGTACTAGAGTGTGTCTCCTTACTGTGGTGACAACAAGATTTCCACAGCAATGTACTAGCGTGTGTCTCATGTGGTGACCAGACGACTTCCATAGCAATGTACCAGATTGTGTCTCCTTGCTGTGGTGACAAGACGACTTCCACAGCAATGTACTAGTGTCTCCTTGCTGTGGTGACAACAAGACATCTAAAGCAATGTACTAGAGTGTGTCTCCTTGCTGTGGTGACAAGACGACTTCCACAGCAATGTACAAGATTGTGTCTCCTTGCTGTGGTGACAAGAGGACTTCCACAGCAATGTACTAGAGTGTGTCTCCTTGCTGTGGTGACAAGACTTCCACAGCAATGTATAAAGAGTGTGTCTCCTTGCTGTGGTGACAAGACTTCCTCAGCAATGTACTAGAGTGTGTCTCCTTGCTGTGGTGACAAGACTGCAACAGCAATGTTCTAGAGTGTCTCTCCTTGCTGTGGTGACAAGACTTCCACATCAATGTACTAGTGTCTTGTTGCTGGGGTGGCACAACTTCCACAGCAATGTACTAGAGTGTGACAACAATATTTCCACAGCAATGTACTAGAGTGTGACAACAATACTTCCACAGCAATGTACTAGAGTGTGTCTCCTTGCTGCGATGACACGACTTCAACAGTTATGTACTAGAGTGTCTCCTTGCTGTGGTGACAACAAGACCTCAACAACAATGTACTAGATCGTGTTTTTCCTGCTGTGGTGACAAGACTTCCACAGCAATGTACTAGAGTGTGTCTCCTTGCTTTGGTGACAACAAGATTTCCACAGCAACGTACTAGAGCATGTCTCCTTGCTGTGGTGACCACGAGACTTCCACAGCAATGTACTAGAGTGTGTCTCCTTGCTGTGGTGACATTAAGATTTCCACAGCAATGTACTAGAGTGTGTCTCCTTACTGTGGTGACAACAAGATTTCCACAGCAATGTACTAGCGTGTGTCTCATGTGGTGACCAGACGACTTCCATAGCAATGTACCAGATTGTGTCTCCTTGCTGTGGTGACAAGACGACTTCCACAGCAATGTACTAGTGTCTCCTTGCTGTGGTGACAACAAGACATCTAAAGCAATGTACTAGAGTGTGTCTCCTTGCTGTGGTGACAAGACGACTTCCACAGCAATGTACAAGATTGTGTCTCCTTGCTGTGGTGACAAGAGGACTTCCACAGCAATGTACTAGAGTGTGTCTCCTTGCTGTGGTGA